>CAXAKX010001420.1:0-34161 GCA_963969525.1 Ontholestes murinus | reverse complement strand
ACAAGGGCTTACAAATTATTCAAATTCGAATCGTTGTTTATCGAGCTTAGTAAACTTTACAATTAACAGCAACTAAAAATCTCTTTATGTCTTAAATAGTATAGATAATTTTTAATTTGTAAACATACTTTCGACGTTCCTATACTGTTTAGTTTAGATAGGGAATCTATTATTTCCTAAAATTCCTGCTCTTCGAATCATAATAACAGCTTTATTGAAGGAAACGCATTCTCATATTTTATGCGTGACCACGGCCAGTATGGTCGATATTTTGCAGCGAGGGTTGACCGGATAGAACGAGTCTTCATGGAATTTCCCGGCGCCGGGTACCTGATTCATCCCTGTCCATCACTGAGAACGAAGATAACATTTCACCCTGTCCCCTTTGTATACAGGGTGAGTTTTTTAGATGTTCTCTATGGGGATCTCGGAAACTATAAGAGAAAGAAACACGGTTAAATAATAAATATGTGTAGTTTTAAGAGACGAAATAAAATTTCACGTCAAGGGTAACTAGATATTTTAAAAAAAGTAAAAAAGTGTCAATTCTTCAAACTAATATATCTCAGTTATTATGACAGATATAAAAAAAAAACTGTAACAGACTAAAGTTGCAGATAATTTATGCAGATTAATTAAATATACTCAAAGATTTTTAATCGCCATTATATGATACAAACTTTTATTAAATTGAAAGCATAGTTGGCTATTGCCTAATTCAATAGATTATTATTACATATGACATAGTTATTACTAAAAATAAGTTATGAGTTATAGTCATTTAAAGTTTTATTATAAATAAAAAATAGGTAGGCATGATAAAGATAAAAGTAAAACAATTGCAGCCGTTTATATGATAGTAATAGCAATATTGTAATGATTAGTTTTACAAAGATAAACAAAAATGAAAAAAAAAACAGCATTAGATATAATAATTCTGTAATGTGGTACAAACACATTTTCTAAGAGGATAATACGTTTCCTACAAAAATATTATGAACAAATGAAACACGATTCACTAATTATGGTATTTTAATCGCCACAATGGACATATATGGAATCAAGAGGACTTTCACAGGGAAAACTACAAATTAAATTTTGGGTTTAATCTATCGTGTGTTATTTTTGAAAACACACTAAGTGGACATGATTACTTTCATTTTATTTCGAAAACATTTGAAGATATTATTTAAATGTATCATTACGGGTAATATTGATATGTTTTCAACCCAATAATCATAAATATCGGCGCTCTGTTTGATTTTAATTCTTATTGTATCGTACGTTAGATTTATTTTTGAATGAATTACAATATTTTTCCTAATATTTGTAAATTAATAGTTAAAGATATTACATGATATATTACAGTCAGAAGTATTGCCTTTTGGCTCTTGATTTATTAACGACATCCCACAGTTGATGTGTTGATTATTTTTACTGGAAAAGCATTATTTGCAGCTATTGTGAGCTGTTCTATTAATGCAGCTAATTAAGAATTTATATCTGAGCAAGTATTACTAAAGTCCCAATTTATTGTTTAAATGTAATTAAAGAAATTGATCTTACCTTGCAGTGTTATTGCTTTACTAATTTAATATACTGTGTGTTTTAGAATTTTGTCTGTGGGGTTATGTAAAAAACAAAGTTTGTGTATCAAAAATCATACCAATCCGTGGAGGATCATAAACTAGCTGTTATTGAAACATTTAATTCAATTTACATGACAATATTCAAAACAGCAATAATTTCAATTTTAAAAATATATAATTAAGCCGTAATAATATAAGTAGTGGACTCTTTGAGCATATTTTTTAATATTAAAATTTCTCTCCCATTAATATTTTGATAATTACAGAATTACTTTATACTGTTGTTTCATTTTGGTTTATCTCTGCAAAACTAATAATTACAATATTGCTATTTTATAAACAACTGCAATTGTTTTAATTTCATCTTTTTCATGGCTACCCATTTTTTTATTTATAGTAAAACATATATATATATATATATATATATATATATATATATATATATATATATATATATATAATACAGTGAACTCTCTCTTGAGCGACATCAATGGTTCCCATGCAACTGTCCTCTCAAGAGAGGTGTCCGCTTAAGAGAAACCTTAATTTAATTAACACAATATAAACAATCGTAATAAAGATACATTTTTCTATACAAACATATTTTATTTAAAAAATGAAAACTCTACAAATAAATTAAATATATTACATTCTATATATGTATGTATAAGTACATAATTTTGTAATTTCAATTAAAAAAGTCTAAATAGTAGTTTGACGTTTTTTTGTTTCCACATTATTTTGGTAATTTAATTCAAATTTTACTAATAATTCTAAAGATTTCAAATCATTATTATTTTTTGAAAATGTTTTTAAATCATTTACGGACGTTAAGGCATCCTTAAATGTTTTCAATGGACATTCAGGTTCGGCTGCATCTTCTTCATCTTCTGAATCTACTTCATATGTTTTCTTGAACTAATGAACACATAACATCCAAATTTTCATCTTCTATTATTAAATTATTGTCAATGTCCATAAATTCCTCTGAATCTCTATTTATAAATTAACGAATTTTAAATGTTCACTTTAACCACAAGCACTTATTGAACCGTTTCCTGTGATATCGGGATTAATACTAATTCTGTCGTCATTCTTATAAGCCTCGCTTTTTTTATAACCGACGAAATTTGTTTATGGCCGCAAAAACGCATATTTACGCGGATACAATAAGAGCACTGTATAATTTTTGCCGACGAAAAATACGCATTGAGCAACACATTAATATTTGTTTTTCACTTATGCGGACAAATCGAAAAAATCTGTCCGCGTCCGCCTACGAGAGGTGTCCGGCTAAGAGAAAATATTTCATTTATAACTTCCATATACTGAGTTCGGTACCCAACCAGTGTCCGGCGATGAGAGGTGTCCGTTTATGAGAGGTGTCCGTTAAGAGAGAGTTCACTGTATATAGGTATGCGGCTGGGTCTGCTTAAGAAAACTCTTCTAAATTACTGCCAATATTTCGCCAATTTATTTTTTCGGCTTCATCAGGGCTCAGTACATAACATAAGGCGCAATTAGTTTACAAAAACATAACCTCAATATAAAAACGTGATGACTTACAATTTGGGAGTTTTTGAAAATTGGTGAACATCCGGAGATTGGTGATACATTGGAGTGAACAGCTATTTTAAAAACGGTGAGGACGACACAAATGTATGATGATAACAGATTTAAAATTGAACAGAGAACCGGTTGACAGCATCCATGTTGTCCGTTGTTGTCGGAACCATGGACGGTAATGTTGGAAAAGAAGGTCGCGGAATTGACAGTTATGGAATGGTGACCTGTTATACCGACTATGTTTCCGACAGCAAGGGGGACATGGAGGGAATTTTGAATTTGTAAATTAAATATTTGAAGAGTAATGTGTGGTAACAAAATTTGTATGAATTACGGATTTACATGTTAAGACTAATTATATCGGTTATTAAAAAAGCAATTAATATAACAATTGATTACGAATTTGAAAATTAATGAAAAATTAAGAAAAATGGGAAAATTTGAGAACCATAATTTAATTGAATAAGTTGAAGTTAGGTTACTGAATTTTTTTGACATGTAGCAAATAATTGGCTGAATGAATTGAAAGAATTATAATTAATGTGACTGTGTAGTTGGGTAGCTGTTCTATTGTTTTTTTTTAAAATTGTTATTAATAGTACAACTAATAATTCCAAATTTGAAACTCAACAATAATTCCCACCATAAGGGGGGAAATATCGGAGGTGTAATAAATTTAGATACACGATTAGGTTGGTCTAGAAAGAATTTTGAGTAGGTTTGGCCGAAATTGAATTTTGGTGTACAGTTGATAAAACGTACCTTATTTGGTGCATTGTGTTTTTTGATTGGTTTTTTTGTAGGTGTTATTTAATTTAATAAATTTGGATATTCCGAGCGATACTATGGACAGTGGAATTTTCCAATTAAAACTCACGGTAATTAACCCAATGATTGGGAAAAATACTGGAGGAATATTGTAATTAAGTACACGATGAGGTTGGTCTAGAATGAATTTTGAATAGGTTGGGCCGAAATTGAATTTTGGTGTACGTTTCTCATCTGTAGCAGCGAGTTATTCATAAGTTTTTGATTACGGTTGGAACTTTGCACTGAGAAGGTAAGAGTATATTGCACTCAATCCATCTGTATCTGTTTTCGAGTTTAGAGGATTATCCTGTTTAAGGATGTGAGACATTTCAAGAAATAATCTAGATTTATAGATCTATAATTCCAAGAAATTTAGAAGACCGGATACTTTTTAAATTTGGCGATGTTGTGATGCTTTCAGTCTTTTTAAATAATATACATTTTGTTTTGTTTTTGTTAAAATCAATTTATTTGTTTTGGAACCGTGCCTTAATTTAGTTAAGGGTAGTTCTATTTTATAAACTGTGTTATAAGTTAACTTAAAAATGTTGAGTATTAAGATCGAAGATAGGAACATATGATTAATAAAATTATTAAATAATAATAGGCCATATATATTTTCTTGTAGCACACCCATTGTAAATATCCACGACACCTGACTGTTTTTTATCACCATTTCTAATTATTTCAACTATTTACTCTCCACCAGTTAAATACGATTTTAACCAATTGTGTGCTACACTACAGAAACCATAGTTGTGTAGTTTTGCAAGTAGAAATTGGTCCCTGTCCAGAGTTAATACCATAAATTGAATGCAGTCAAAAGAGCTATATTTCTGTTCTTCTTTGAGGCAAACCCGTACTGAATAATTGCTACGATATGGTGTTTTCCAGAAACATTTTAGTTTTTTTGTTACCATATATTCATATAGTTGAAAATTGAACTGAAAATGTCGGCAAAATACTTACTGGCCTATAATTTTCAACACGATCATGGTCACCCCTTTTATAAGTTGGTTTGACAATGGCAAACTTTAGTTACCTGGGCACGATTTCCTTAGATAATGATTCGTTTATACAAAAACACAATGGTATGCTGACACCATTCTATTTTTTTAAATAAAATATGGAGACGTCACTGGTTTTCTTAGTAGGTATTATTTTGATAATTGTTTCTATATAGCTACTGGATGAAATTCAATTTAAAAGAATTAAGTCACACTAAGGCAAAACCACATGTGTGACTTAAATCTTTTAAAATTTACTACGAAACTTGTATTACTATAATAACTCATTCCTTCCTGTTTCAAGAGAAAATTTTACTTTTGTTTGCAGTATTCAAAACATGTTTATAGCGTGGATCAAAGTTCGCTAACACATTATAAAGATCTAATTTAAAATTGTAAACTATTTGTTTTGATATGCTGTAATGAAAAAAAAATAATTGAAATGGTGAGAGAAAATCTCCATAGAATTTTGAAACTGTTGTTGGCGCAGGTGGAATTATACACGTTTGTCCAAATTTCTTGGCTCAAATACTCTTTAAACGCAGCTACATTTTCTTCTGAAATGCTCTACTACCATTTGTCCCATATGATCAGAGAAACCTATCTGAATATTTTTTAACATTTACATTATTTCCATTATTTACAATATTATCAATACATGTATTAGATAAATTATTAAATCCTAGTGGATTTCTGATTTTACAATTCAAGGTTATATGAATTAGCAAGGGAAGCAAAATTATAGATAATCGACTATATTTAAACCATTTGCGTAACACAGAAAAGTGGAAAATTAGTTCTTATCACCAATTTGTTTTAGTTGTATTTGAATAAAAATGTGTCACAATATGAAAAATAAAAACACTATTGCATATATGAAAAACTTTTATTTCATTATAAATTAATAATAATAAAAGTGTTTGGGGGGGGGGGGGGGTTTGTATCCGGAAACGACAAGAATTTTCGATCCCTCAAAGGAGGGCTGGGAATGTTTCCGGCCTGATATAACGAAGACCATTCACGGTTAAATAAGGGGAGATGGCTAAATGGAACCCACACTAACCTGTGTCGTCTCTTCTCTTCTTCCAACAAAAACCATATAGGGTTGTAAGGACTCGTCGGGTTGTCCTGCGGTGTCCGATGGAACCATTTGGTTGCCGCGAATCCACCTGCTCGACCGTAACAATTTAGTTCTAATTTAGGAATCGTCCAAGTTTTCAAGGGTGCAATACGAGTCTTAGCTGCAATGATATTCACCTTCACCTGTGAACCGACTTCCAGGCGTAGATAAAACCACGGCACCCATTCCAAGCGAACTGGCATCCGAAAAGCCAATAAGTCGCGCCTTAACTATCGCGGAGGACATTATATAACGTGGTACAGTGATTTTCTCTAATAATGGCAACTCTTCTACAATATGATTCCATTGTTTAGCGACTTCGTCAGGCAATGGGTCGTCCCAGTCTACTTTCAACAACCAAAGTTGTTGCAACAAAGCCTTTTACGAGGATTTATGATGTAACCATTTACATCATAAATCCTCGCAACTCTAGAAAGTATACCACGCTTACTTGCCTTTTCATTATCAATTCGAATTTTATAACAAAAGTTATCATTCTTGAAATCCCAATTTAAACCTAAAACCTTAATGGGAGAGGCGTCCTTACTGGAAATTTCCTGCAATTTGGAAATCGAAGTGGAAGACTCCGTGTCCTGAGAACGCGCCCATTTTCCAAGTTCGAATCAACCTAATTTTAACAACGAAATTAATTGGTGGCGCAACTCTGCGACATCCGACTCTGTATCTGCACCAGTTAAGATATCATCGACGTAAACAGAATTTTCCAGCGCTGCGGCGGCCAGGGGAAATTTATGTCCGTCGTCTTTCACCAACTGCTGCAAGACACGCTCAGCTAGAAATGGACTACAAGTGGCACCAAAATTCACACGGGTGTGTTCCCATTCTTGAACAGGTTCGTCCTCTGAAAATCGCCAAAATATGTGCTGAAACTTACGATCTGACGGATGTACCTCAATTTCCCTAAACATCTGCTTGATATAACACGTTATATTCTTTACATAATTGTCAAATATGATGATACGTAGTGTCAAGTAATAATCCCTTCTTAGGGCAAAAGGGCCACAATTGGCCAATCATTTGATGAATCGTCATCAAGAGAGTCTCCGCAGAGCTAAACACCTGCCAGAAGAATAGAAGGTGAGAATGGAAGAACACATATTTTGTGAATTCAAGCCATTCAAATGCGATCAAAATTTTTGTAATTTTTTTTATGTATAATATTCGAATATTTTTGTAAGCATATTGGATAAAATAAATAATACCTAATACCTAAGAGCTATTTTCAGCAAACGAAACGAGTTATAATTTGTCCTATTTCAGACTGTAACTTAGGCCCGCTCAATAAAGTATCATTCAAGCTGATTCCATTTAGATCCTTTTTCAGCAGGATTAAAAACGACGCGAAGTTTCAACTCAGTCGAACTATGCTTCATGACAGCATGGTGTATGAGTATGTAGGGCACGAAATTGTTTGAACGAACTAGATGTCCCTGTGATACATAATCGCGAATATTTTCGAATACAAGTGACGCAGAGTAGGATCAACTTGAAAGCGTTTCTCCAACTTTAAAAAACGCTTGAGTGCAATCTCACGATTGCATCCTAATCGGGGTCCAGCATCCTTAAAAGGTAAACGAGTACTGAAACGACCATTACAATCCCGAGTGACTGTATCACAAAAAAGGCGTTCGCAAGCCGAATCTTCTGGTGCTGGCGGCGGAACAGTATAAACTTCTTCACAAGTAACGCAAGTAAATTTAGAATTACGCTGAGAAACTCTATGTTCTCCGAAACATGCGTAACAACGTCTGTGTGTCCGCACAATATTATACCTAGCCCGTGGGCTGGCCGCTAAGAACGAAGAACATTTATTCAATTTATGATTCCCTGAACAACAGAAACACTGAATCGACGTGCGTGATGAAACATCTGAGTCTTGTACATTCATAGAAATGCGCGTCCGCTTATTTCTATCATCCGATTTAAACGCACGTTTATTTTCGCATCCAAATTCGACTGAAACTAATTCAATCGACCGAACACTGATCACGTAAATACGAAATTAGATTGTCGAAGGTAGGAAAATCAGTATTTAAATATTTCCCTTCAAAACCCTTACGAGTTTTGTTATCTAGTAGACGCAATGCTAATTCAAACAGTATATAATCAGCAAAATTTGTTATATTAAGTGAACGAAGTGCGCTAACATTTGCCGATAAAACATCTACTAATTCACGTAAACCCTGATTCGATTTGATTATTTTTAAATTCAATATCGTCGCCAAGTAATGATTTCCGATTAAGCGTTTATTTGTAAAGCGATTAACTAATAAATCGTACGCGATTGAATAATTAGCTGGTTGAAACGTGACCGTATTTATTATCTGAGGGCTTCTCCTTCCAAATAACAACAAAGAACCTTTTAATGTGAATTTCCGGTAAATGTACGCTATGTTCTGCGGAAGATGCTGCCGTCCCGCTTCTATCTGCATATTTTTCCGCCGCGACTAATACAGCGACATATAATTCATCAAATGCCCTAACCGCTTGCGCCGTATCCATCCGCAGCTGATCGTATTGCGCCGATAACACCTCGAGCTCATCCATTATCGCCAAGAATTTCTTCTCGGTTTCTGATAATCGCGATGCGCGCATTTTAAATACATCTAGTTGCTTAGGCAATGATCGAATGAGATCATAACAGATCTGCAATTGTTCCCAACAGCGATCTTTACGAGAAATTAAGAGGGCGTGTTGTTTAAGCTCTTTAGCTGACGGTTGCGCAATATTTGCGGGCTGAGCCATTTTTAAATGTTCACGAATAATAAGTCAATCAAATAGATCAACCGACGAAAACGCATCCGAAACGACAATTAATGAAGAAACGAATGGCGGTAAAATCAACGCGTACAGCGACAGAAATGAACGCGTAAAAATATATAATGAATCCTCGCATAAACAACAATAATATTCCGCACCGCTCTCCAAGTTCCCTCCGCACAGCGCACCCAGTTCTGATCCCCACTTACAAATTGACGCGCTCGGTCGTGACGCGCTCGGACAACCGTCGTGCAATTGCGCTCCGCGCTGATGAAAATGAAGAGGAAGGATGAACCGGAAAGGCCGTGCATAATGCACGTGGTGGAAAATGGCGATTTTGGCGCGGGATAATTTTTAATTTTTGATTTAAAAAAATTCTTTATATGCAAAAAGGCCAAAAATAACTTCAAAATAAACTGAATTTCGCGAGCATCCGGTTCGAAGGACCACTTTTTGGGGGGGGTTTGTATCCGGAAACGACAAGAATTTTCGATCCCTCAAAGGAGGGCTGGGAATGTTTCCGGCCTGATATAACGAAGACCATTCACGGTTAAATAAGAGGAGATGGCTAAATGGAACCCACATTAACCTGTGTCGTCTCTTTTCTTCTTCCAACAAAAACCATATAGGGTGTAAGGACTCGTCGGGTTGTCCTGCGGTGTCCGATGGAACCTTTTGGTTGCCGCGAATCCATCTGCTCGACCGTAACAATTTCGGCCACTCGCGAATTATAAATATTGGGCTCCGATTTCCACTAGCGGTGTTCAATTAGCCCGAAATAAATAAAACTAACTAACAAACAATTAACTCTGGGTTATTCTGCACGACGAAACAAACGAATGTGTTCTCGCGATCATTGCTAATCATCAATCGCGGAAATATCTTCATGCGCATGTGGGTATTGTGGGGTACAAAAAACGAGGTTCTAATGGAGAAGAATAGTTAACAATAGTCTTTGTTATCTCCACCGAACAAAAAGAAATTTAATCTTAATTAAAAACTAAAATGGTCAATGCATAATGCAGCATGACAATTATCACTAGAGAGCGGATAATTATTATTTGTCTAATAAGAGACTATCTATTCAGGAATAAATAAAATTATTTATTAATATTTTAGTCTAAATCATATATATATATATATATATATATATATATATATATATATATATATATATATATATATATATATATATATATATACAACATCTTTATTAACAGACAAAAATAAAATACAGATAAATGAAATATAATACATTTATGATGATATGAGTGTTAGGGTTAGTCTGTTAAATGGCTATCGACCGGCGGTCTTTCAGCCCTGATTTGTTCTTGTCGATGTGTCACGTCAGTCTGTCTCTGATGATTATGATGATGATGAATGATGTGATGCGATGAATTCGAAAGTAGTAAATGGAGGGGATTAGGTTAGGATTTCTGAGTAAGCAGTGATGGTTGAAGGTATTTTTGGAAAATTTTTCACTTAAGTATAGAAGGCATTCCTTGATGGGGATAACAGAGGTAGAGTCATATAGGAGTTGGTTAGAGGGATTGTGTAGAGGATTACTGGAGTGGCGGATTTTGGTTAAAGTTCTTAGGGAGAATCGCTTGCTAACTTGGATATTGTAGATAGTAGGATTGCAGGAGTTGGAGAAAGGCAAATTTACGTGTGATAATGTGTGGGTCTGTTATAGTCTCGTCAGTAATAGAGTCGTACAGTTCTTGTAGTTTGTCCGTCTTTTTGTACTTTTTACCTCTTGAGTCATTAATTTTCTTACAACTATTGACCCAGGTGTCCGTCTTATATTCCGTAATTAGTTTTTTAATGTCTTAGTTCAGTTTGTTGAATTTTTGTCGGAGTTTAAGTGTGTTCGTTAGTTGAATGTCTCTGTAAATTTGTCGTTTATATTTGATAAGGCAAATGATAAAATTTTGAAGAGGGTATTTATAAAATTGTTTCTTAATTTGGGGAGTATTTTGTTTGATCGATTTATATAGGGTGGCGTTGAATTGGGTAATGGTATTAGGATTAGTAGTGGGATTGGAAACAATGAATTGTGTCAAATATGAAGCTACTGTCTTTGTGTCACTTTTGTTAAAATTGTAAATGAGGTTAGGAATTTGTTGTGGGAGATTAGATGGGATTTTTATTTAAAAGGTGATGGCTAGGTGATCGGAACATAGGTCGGGGACAAGGATGACTGAGTGTATGAGGTTTTGGATGTTTTGGGTGCAGAGTAGGACATCAGGTATGGTTGCTTGGGTGTTATTCATGATAAAAGTGGGTGGAGTAGGGATAAGTACAAAGTTAGAGTTGGATAGGAAGGATGAAAGGTGTCGTGATTTTTTTGTTTTGTTTATATTGAAGTCACCAATGATGATAGCATTATCGAACAGAGAGGCTTTGATAAAAATGGAGTCTTCAATAGAGGAATGTGGGTAAATGTAAACGAGAAACAAATTGATTTGGAATGTGGGAAAGGTAATGGTGAAATATAGACATTCATTGAGTGGGTCACTAATCTTTGGAGGATTTGATTTGCCTATTTTAACTGAGGGATGGGATGCAGCTATTGACCCCCCTCTGGTGTTTTCATTATGCACTGTGGCTCGATAGGTTGACGTGGGCGGTTTGGACATTTGGTGGACCAGGCACCGTGATCTTCTTTTCCATAGGATGTACATTTAACTGGGAGTTGCGTTGGGCAGGCGGAAGTAAAGTGTTCACCAGCGCATTTAGCGCAGCCGATTTTGTCCTTGCAGTCAGCTGTGATGTGGTCGCGCATTTATTTCACGGCGCTGCAAGGGGTTGAGCTGCCATGCTCTCCTCTACGGGGTAAACTTTACAGAGGAACTTGTTGTTGAATTAGTTTCGTGTAAAAGCTGTGCGAGGCAGTAATAATGCGCACCATTCTAGTTTTTAAACCGGAGGCTCTTGAGATTATTCGGCGGCAATATCTATTCTCGATTCCAAGCTTGTTTAAATGTGCGCTAATCACAGCGTCTTCAATTTCAGTTTCCAGCGAACGTATCACGCATGAGTATGACGGCGCTGATGAGTTCGCGCGGAGTGGAAGTCGACAGTGCGAATGTGCGAATAATATTTTTGCCTTTTAATATTTTTAGGTTATTTTCGCAAGTTGACTTATTTAAGTTGAATTTAATGATGAAACCCTGTTTGGTTTTAATAATGACATCTTTGTCATTAATGTTGTTGATCCACAATTGGACCATTTGGAGGCGTGTGAGTTCGTTAGTGGTGGTGATGTTAAATGTGTTGTTGTATTGTTGTTGTTGTTTGTGTTGTGAGGGTGTAGTTGATGAAGTATAAGGTTGTGTTTGCATTTTTAGTATTGTTTTAGGGGCGTTTGTACTCTTACTTGAGAATTACGAGTGTATGCTGGATGTTTCCATTTCCGAAGAGCTGCTCTCGGTGATCTCGCACGCCGGCGAGATCTGTCGTCTTTTGCTGACCTCGTCGGTTTCAATCTTCTTTGGCCGGCCACGTTTCCTCTTCTTAGTTTTCGTCGTTCCGTTCGGTATTATTAGGGTTTGACCATCACGCTCCTGAGAGCACTGAATGGCACTTTACACTTTTCCTACGTTTCAACTACTTTTCACTATGTAACAGGTGTAAGACGCTTAGATATCTGCGGAGCGCACGTGTGTACGGGAAAGCAGTTCATTCACGAATGAGTCTAAACTATTTATACTAAAATTTAATAACATACCCAGAACTTTAAAACCCTTCGCTTACGTAGCTTTAGAAAATGTAAAATTTCTCACTATTATAGATTCATTTTCAAAATATACTCAGCTGAATAAACGTAGTTCTTATTAAGCTGTAAAAATCGCGACTAACCTAATAAAATTCTTCTGCCATCATGGAACGCCATATTTAATAATTTCTGATAATTACTTGGAATTCAAAAACAAGGTAATTCGACTGTTGTCTCTTTGCAAAATTAATATTTATTTCATCAGTTTACAACACCCGGAATCAAATGTAATTGTTGAACTCGACAATCATCCAACATATGTGACTATTAAATAACCAAAACATTACACAAATGAAACGCTTGCAATAAAAATTCCCTATGCAATCCTTACTTTTAATATTTCAATACATTCTACTACTAAATTAAAACTAGTTGAAATAATCTCAGGCCATATTAACCACGATTTGCTTTTAGATTTAGACTTAGAAAATCTGCTGAATAATAACTATGTTCAATTGTACAAATAAATGGTAAGGCTGTTATATGAAAAAAAATTAATGAAACAATAATTCGAAATAAGACTAAATCATTTAAAAACGAAACGTATTCTGGAAAGAACCTCTCAAATCCCTAAAGATTTTTTTGTAGAAAATAAGCAAACTCAATCAACGGATAAAAATAAATATAAAAACTTGAAAAATTTGAACGTAACACAGCCGAGATCGAAAGCAGTCATTGTAATCAGGTAGATAAAATTCATTTATCAAATTCAAAACATAACTTAGCTTAAATCAATTTTAGTAAATAAAATCATTACTTAACTAGCAAAGCCTAAATTAGGCTGTGGCCTGGACCAAATAATTTATAAGACTGTTAAAACTATGATATATAAATATAGTTTCCAAAATTTCTATGTTTTTCATTTCATTAGTACACTATGATGTAAGCACTATATTTGAGGATGTTTACAAAATAAAAAGGCAATAAGAATTTCTGAGAGATACTACAAGTAATATATTCAAATTTAAAAATGAATTTTAAAATTAAAAAGATACTGAATTACACCTAAAATTCAATAGCAAAAAAAGAATAAAAACTATACAATTCGGTGCCAAATTACAAAACACAATCTGGCGATGGTTTAGCTGCAATAATTAAGACAATTAGGGGCATCGTGGATACGCGTGATGATGAAAGAATTAAATAAAATTTTAAACTATTTGGTTTGTAGTGAACGGTATCTCCAAAACCAATTGAAATTTGGGTGTAGTACAAACTTTAAGATTATTCAAAATTTTAGCAATACAGTCAAAAATATTTCACATAAAAAAATCCGAGTCCGAATAATGCATTTACAAATAGAAATTGATCACGAACACCTTCTCATTATGAAATATTGTATCAATTGTAATCAACTCGTGGTACTTTCGTAGTTCTATTTCTATTTATTATAACAAAGAATTAGCGTCTGAATTAAAAAGTAGAAAACACTTTAAATTTCGAATTTTGTAATATCTGTACACTTTAAATTTTAATTTAAATTTCTACTTCCTATTCCTTCCTGTTAACTACGAACATTCTATTGTCTTATATATAATGTATTCTATACTCCTGAAATTCAAGTCGAAATATGTATCGCTAATTCCAAACGTTATACTATTAAAATCAACAATTCATTTAAAAAATTAGCCTCTAAGAGACATGTGCTTAACCCTATTAGTGCCGGACGAAAAAGAGGTATCTATGCGAGAATAACCGAGCAATTTCACCAAGGATTTGGAAAAAGGCTCATAAAAACCAAACAAAAAAAACAATATTTACAAATGGCAATGTGCACATTGTAATAATTTCCCTGTATTTTTCTTAAAAGGTATGAAGTTTACGCAAAAAGCTATTCCTAGTAATTTGTTCACTTTTGAATTCTCTACAATTATTTGTTGTATAAATTTTATGTAGCTCCAATAGTAGCAATTAGCAAAAAATATTAAAATTTTCAATTTTTATTTATTTTTTTTCAAAAGTTAAGAATTCTATGAAAAATATGTTTTTATAAAACTTATTCAGTGTTTCGTCCCCTTCAACTTTCATTTAAAAAGTTTTGTAATATTTTTTATAATTAAAAAATGATCGTAAAAAAACAAAAAAACGCCTGCAGTAATGAATGTTTACCAAAAGCTTCTATGTTACAACCTTAAGTTTAAAGTTTCATCTCAATAAAAAAAAAAATCACGAAAACAATACTTCCCCCATATATACTATATAGGGAAAGTAATAATTCAAAAAGTAGTGTATTAATGACAAAATATAGAACAAAATAATAATACTAATTAATTTTTATTCATTGAAAATTATGTAAATAACAAAGGTGTAAAATGTACGATGAAATAAAACATTATTTGATAATGATTTGAAGTAAATTATATCACATAACAAAAATGTTATGTTTTCGTGTGTAATTTGTGTGCGTTGTAAGGGCACTTAGTTAGAACGACTATATAACGTTCTGACAGGTATTTATGATACAAAACAAACCATAAACTGCACCCATTTTTATAACCGCCTGGAGGCATTTTTCGGAGAAACGGTATGTTCTAGGAAGAAACCGCCCGCTTGGGCCCGCCCCGTATTACCCAAAATCTGCGTGGCCCGTTAAAAAAGACCGCCAATTGGGGATGCGAATCATCACCCCGCCCTGAGGGACAACTTTCATTTTGAGCATTTTTGAAAATAGTATTCAATACCTGTCAGAACGTTATATAGTCGTTCTAACTAAGTGCCCTTACAACGCACACAAATTACACACGAAAAATGTTAGGGGGACCTCAAAATGGATATTTCCGCAAAAAAAAAAAATTTCAAAAAAAAAATCACGAAAACAATACTCCCCCTATATACTACGTGTATAGGGAAAGTAAAAATTTGTTGTTTTGTTTTCGCCTACAATAGTTAAAATTCAATGGCTATAAAATATTAAATAACTATTAATATGAACAAAAGAATAGTCAAAAAAGCCATTAATTCAATTTTAAACAGATATAATTTATACCATAATAATATTAATATTAAAATTTCTCTTTCATTAATATTTTGATAATTACAGAATTACTTTATGCTGTTGTTTTATTTTGGTTTATCTCTGTAAAACTAATAATTACAATATTGTTATTATTATAAACAACTGCAATTGTTTTACTTTTATATTTTTCATTTTCTGATTATTTTTTTATTAATCTGCATAAAATTATTCATTTCAATTAATTTTATTTTATTACTTCTGTTCATATTCTTGCTGTTACGTCCTTACAAACACAAATAAATCATATTACTTAGATATTATTATTTGTAATATTTTATTTGTATTATTTACTTTGCCGGTTTTTATAATATATTTTTATTTATTTTAATGACAGAGTTATCAATGATCAGAGCATGGGAGAAAGTATAGGAAGTTCCCGTTTTCTAAATAAGTCCCTTCAATGAATGACTTCATTCAGAATGTTTTAATAACATTTTCATTAAGTTTTTTTTGTATATAAAAATCCATTTGTTATTTTCATGTAATGTTGTAAATAAATTATTCTATTATGATTTGTTACTTTAATAACATTTTCATTAAGTTTTTTTTTGTATATAAAAATCCATTTTTTATTTTCATGTAATTTTCATGTAATGTATAAATAAATTATTCTACTATGATTTGTTACTTTAATAACATTTTCTCTTTTCTAAATAAGTCCCGTAAGTGAATGTCTTCATTAAGTTTTTTTTTTTATATAAAATTATTTCATAACATTTCCCGTTTCCAAATAAAAAAAAAACATTCTTTTTCTGTAGATAAGCGAATTATAATATATCCGTCCTTAGAAAACGTTCGCCCAGAAAACTGACCGACTACCTGATTCGGCCGAAGGGTACAACGCGTGCCAGGGAAGGAGCGCTGACATTTTTATTACCCATTGGCAATTATTATTTAACACAACCACAACCGCACACAATAGAAAGGGGCAATAGAATAGAGTCTAAGAAACGGGCAGCTCCAGAAGAACACCATTTAGCCCTGCAAAGTGAACCCCCTGGCGCGGAACGAATGCTGCATGACTACCTTTGGCGCTCGCATAAAATACAATAATAATAATCTATTGATTTGAATGTCATCTAAATCTAGATCTGCCACAGAGGTTACACAGTCTCCGACAACGAAATATCCAGGAGTTAAGTAGGAGGGGTCATTAGGATCCTAGGACATTGGTGTTAAGGGCGTGAATTTAATATTGCATCTATAGAGCTATTCAGGAGAGATGGCGGTCGGGGTGTCTTGTCCGTCCGAATCAAGTAGTGCGCGTTGCAATTTTCCACCATAGGCGTGCGCGGCCAAATAAAATGAATGTCACAAATTTGTTATGTTTTCATATTAGTTATTTCATATTTCATTTATATTTTTTGTATTAGAATAAGTATTTTTTAATGTTGTATTAATATCCATTTCCACATTTGCTAAAACATATGAAATAAGTTCATTAAAAACATATTTTCTTTCAATTACCCTGCGTAATTGCAATGCTTGACTAAATCGCGCGCGCCTATGAAATAACCGGTAAGTAAGGGACGCCGTAAACTATTTCTTTCTCCTTCTACCGCTCGGTCTAAGACCGAGCTACGCAGGCCGCGTGTGTCTTTTCTAGATACGGCCGACGAAATCGTACGTCTTGGGAATATCCGCTCGGTTATCAGGTAGTAGAAAAGGATACCAATATTATTTGAATGTTCCGAACTTAGTTCGTAAACCGCCCTTTCTCGTGAATTGGTCTATATTTGACAAAGTAGAGAAGTAAGCTCTTCAAAATTAAATTTCCCCTCCCCCATAATTCTGCGTAAATGGTTTTTAACATCAAGCTGGAGTAGTACCGTAAGTCACAGATTGTAATTCAAATTCTTGCAGCCTTTAATTTGGTTCAGACCACCAATATCGTCATACGATAAGGCACATGTGTACGATCTAAAACGTATCAAAATTGAAAATATATTCTGCTGGATTTCAGCACCTTTAATTAACATTAAGTGATACCCCATTACTAGATTTTGTCGACGCGTCGAATACAACCCTGAGCTTTGTAGATGGACTTGATCCTTGGACTACGCAGTGATGCGGTATCTAATATCCTTCATGTATGCTGCTAACCAATAATTTTATATGCACAAGCTTCAAATACCCTTCCACAAACCTTGTTAAAACAAGGTGAATTTTGAAATAATAGTCGTTTGAATACCAGCAGAATGAATACGTATATTAAATTTTAAAAAAATAAAAAAATGACAGAATATTTACAACACGAAATAAAACACAATACAAGGAAAAATTAAACTAATACACAAAGGCTAACTCACAAAATGACCACTGGGTCTCGACGAAAAAGAATAAATTTTAAAACTTACAATATAATTTGACATACTTTTATCATATAGGTATGCGCGAAGATACCGCACCTGGGCATCCCCGAATTATCTCGCTACCTTTATGTACAGGTACCTTTTACCTGTTCAAAGTAGCGAAAAGGTGAGCCTAACTGAATAAAAATTAAAATAAATCGGGGTATCGATAAAGGTATAGTTTGCCTTACTGAAAATACAATATGAGTATGTGCAAAATACTCAAAATTAATAATTATATATCAAGATAGCTCGTGGTTAACATCGTTCGACTTAGGGTTAACCACTTCGTTTTGGTGTTGTTCGAATCGCCTTCCTCTCAGCCATCTGATGTGGTTTTCTATGTAGATTTCGCATATGTGTTCTCCATACGCGAATATTCGCGAACGGTGAAGATGATGTTAGTAACTTTCGCCGTGACGTCACTTCCCGTCCTTTTGTTCTCCACACGTGCGCTTCGCTTAGTCGGTCGGCTCGGTCGGCTCGCATGTAGTCGCGACCCATTGCAGATGTGGCGAACACGGGATTCCTGGAATTTTGGACACCCCTGGTAACAAAATTGGAAGGCAGCAGAACTCGACTCTACCTGCAGCTGCGGAGAAGGGCTCTTCAACACGAAGTTGAGCTATCATGATATAGGGGCGCTGTTCTCTGGAAATCTAACATATTACATCTAACACCCTTCAACATTTTCTGTGATTGAATCTAACACCCTTCTTAATTCGGATCCTGATTCGTTTTTACACGGAGCCGTATTTAAAATCCCCTTAAGTGAAATAAAATTATTTTATTCTTACCTTAAGTCTTACCGTTCCAAAATAGATTCCCAAGCCTCTTTGTAATTATTGCCTGACAAACTAATTCCCTGCAAAAGTTTATCTGCGTCGCCCGTCAAACAAGGCATTAAATATCGCTGCTTTTCTATGAGCCAAGTTCACCATTATCATGAATCATTGATACAAACATGTCTTTGAAACCCAACCACTCGTTAAGATTTCTCGAAAAACTTGGAATATTCAATTTAGGTAAATTAATAGTTTCAGTATTTTGACCTCCCGACTCTGTCCTACTTACTGTATTATTTGAATTATTTGTAGGCTCCAATTCCAAAATAATATTTTTAATTATTTTAATTTTGGAATAAACTATCATCAAAATTATCACATTCCTTTTCGGCCTCATCAGCACCTAATAATTTGTGGCTGAATACACTAAAATGAATCATACGTCGTCTCTAAACGCGATAATTTATCTTTTAGTATAACATAGTTACATCAAGCTTTATCAGAAATGTTTAAGCACTTATTTTTCTCACGAGTTAATTGAGATTTAATAAATTAATTACAATTGAAAATTATGTAAATTTTTACTATTGACTACCTTATAGAAGCAATTTAATTACACGGGGGCCAGGACAACGGTAGGAAATTAATAGACAGTCGGAGACTCACCGAATTCCTCCAATACGCCTTCTGGTCACTCCCGCTTTGTACACGATGTCAATGTTGCAATACCAAAAGTCGGCTAAGGCTATGCTCAAGACACGGATAGACGCCTTCCACGTTGTATTCTTCAACCTCTTCTTCTTCTAATTCCTTTGCGTTGTAAGGGCACTTAGTTGGAACGACTAGAAGAAAAGTAGAAGTTACAGAATAATGATTAATGCTTACTATACAACGTTCTAGAGATAATAATAATTTTACAAAAATATGCAAAATGGAAGTTATCCCTCATGGTGGGGTGGTGATTCGCATTCCCAGTTGGTGGTCTTCTTCAACGGGCCACGCAGATCGGGTAATACGGGGTGGGTCAGCGTGGGCGGTTTCTTCCTGGAAGGACACCATTTAGTCCTGCAAGGTTTTTTACCACTATTTATTGTATAATATACACAAACGAAGTTTACAATATATTATCAATTTTTGACCCAACTATAGTGTCGACCTTTGCAGGTCATTATCAAGTGTTGAAACAGTGTTGAAAACGCTTGATAATGACCTGTGAATAATATAATAATTCTAGCCAATTTTATATATAGCATTCTCCGACAATAAAAATTAATTTATTTTTACTATGCCTTTACTTTTTTCTAAGAACTGGCTTGTACAGTGGGCGTATTAAATATCTGAAAAGTGATTAAAGGTAAAAACGTGCCTTTTTTATTAAAGTTTTAGTTCTTACAATTGTTATTTAAGCAATTTATAAAGTTTAAAATTTTTATATACATTTACTGTATAGGTTGTTAATAACTTATTAATAATAAGTTTTTTTTCATGACCCTAATATAATTATTTTGGTGGCCAATTGATTACAAGCCAATATAGCACACACTTTAATTTCGATAACTATGTTTTTAAAGAAATCTTCAGTACTTAACAGTTTATTGCATTCTGTGACTAAAGAATGTACACAACCACCATTATGCATAATTGAACTAAATATGTTCTTCATTTCAGTCTAACTGATTAACACATGAATCTGCTACAAATAAAATACGTACTTTGGAATCGACCGGAATTACTCAAATGCATATAAAAACACTCAGTTGCTGAAAATTGTATTATACTTATTAAGGAACATTAGGAACAATTAATAAGCCAGCGTTACAATTTTTATAAAGTTAATATTGACTTTAGGTATTTCTAAAAGTTTTATAATTTTTTATCTCGATGATTATTGGAAATAATTAATTAACTTTCATATTATTACCTGTAAAATGTACGGAGTTCCGTAGTGTGAGTGCTGTATCTTAAGAACCGATACAGATTTCTAATTAATTCCTAAACACAAGAATAATTTTTTAATATGAACTTATAAAAAAAATGCATAATATTTAAAATAAATAATGTAGATAGTAAGAAATGAACAACTTTTATTTGACATTTTTTTAAAAATATTATATTAATTACGAAACAATAATAGAGAACAATAAAATAAGTAATTTATAGATAGTAATAGCTAAAAAAAAACTTTTACGCAAAACCAAAGATTTCAATTTAAAAATTCACAATTTTACATGTTTCCGAATAAAAACAAATTTATAACTGATATAAAGATACTCAATACTGAGAGTTCCTTAAAACCCAGCACTTACGCTCTGTGGTTAACTCTTATTTTTGTTCTGGTATAATATAAATTAAATTTGTTGTTGGTAAAAATTTACTTTATTAATTATATTAGGCTTAGCGTATAGTGTAAATATTGTAATATCAATTTTGTCGACTGTATTATTGTGGTATACTTCTAATAAGTTAATAACATATTTGCCACTCAACTAATGAAATGGTCTGTAATTTTATTAATGCCTTATATCTGGCTGAAGAGCTTAGATCTTTGATAGTTACTAAACAATATATCATATACTTGTTTCTCATTAATCAATTGCTGAAACATTATGTTAATATATAGGTTTTATAATTAAAATCACTTGGTTTGTTTCACAAATATTGTTTTATTTTCAAGAATGTTTTACAAAATAATTTTTTAATTTAGGTAATTAGGACGTTTAATATCGCGGAGTTCCAAATCTCGTCGTTGCCATTAACCACGTTTTTTCCGCTTTTACAGCTTTACAAATTTCAAGACCCTCCCGGTAGTTAAGTAGTAATCCCTTATTACGTGAATGGATTATTTTACAATCCTTTGAATTGAAGATATGATTACATGTGATGCAATGTTTTGCAAAACCCGTGGTTTGTTTTTTATTTAAAATGTTGTTGCTGTATTCTTTTATTCGTGTTTCAAGGGACCTACCAGTTTGTCTTCTATAAATTGCATCACATCCATCACACTTCAACTCATACACTCCGCTCTTTTTATTATTATTAATAAATTTTATTTTGTTGTTTATTAACAATTTTCCTAAATGAACTGAGTTAGTCAAAATGATATTACTATTCTTTCCCTGTAGTGACTTTTTTATTTTTTATGAGAGATGTTTAACGTATTCTAATCTATTCCAACTATTCTTTTCCAATTTTGTCCCATTACAAAAGTATTTTTGTAAAGATTAAAGTTTTTTCTTTTTTAATAAAAATTTTGTAAATTTAATAGTAAAGCTTAATATACGCTGGGATATTAATGTAATTTGGGTAATTTCATACAAGAAGTCGTTGGAGGAGTTATGGAGCAGATTATTTTGGTGGCAAAGTTTGGTTAGGGTTACTAGAGCTGATCTTTCTGCAACTTCGATGTAAAGATTATTATTAATTGATTAATGACTAGTACAGTTCATTTGACAAAACTTCTTTACCTCCGTCAATTGACGATTCAATAGACGAGTCAGACTTAAATTCAATAATACACTCTGGTAAAAATTCATCTCCAGGTTTTGATAAAATTCCCAGATCAATCCTTAAAAACTTCCCTATGATATTCACCTCTTCATTTTAAAAATATTCAACTAATCCAATAATTTTCCCTCCCGAATAGAAACCTTGTTTCAAGCTATCGTCCCATTGCACTTCTTCGAATCCCTCTTAAAACAAAAACTCCTTCAAACACCCATTAAATCCATTCCAGATTATTAATTCAGTTTCCTTCCTAAAAAATGAACGCTGCTTCAGTCACGTTACCGTAACTTCGTTGTGGCAGGTGATCCCGATCCACCCAGGTCGCTTGTGAATCCCAGAGAATCTAGAGTCTTCTTCATTCCCCTTTGTTAGGACTATATCCATGATATACTCCAGTCTAGACTATATTTGTTCCACTGACAGGAGAGTAGCAGGATAGTCCTTTGCCATAAAACCAACCTTCAGTCCTTTTACAGCCTGACTGTATGATGTCATTTTTTTGAGGATTTTGCTTCCCCTCTGTGACGCCACTCGGGCTTGTGTTGGAGGTCCTTAGACTTTTGCCAGCCTCATCTCCACTGCTGGCTAGGAGTAGTTCCTCCCTGTCGGTCTCAGGCACTAAGTCCTCTCTTGTGGCAAGGATTTCCCATTCCATCGCCGTAGTTTGGTCCTTTGAGGGGGACGAGCCCTTATTTGATGGTTCTTGGTTCATTACTGATCCCACGAGAAGCTAGGGAAATAAACGGTTACCTGCAGCAGAGCCCCGCATGCCTCAGGAGGGCTATTTGAAACCGGAGGTCGCCTGGTATCCAGAGTTCGCATACTAAGACTAAGCTTCCCCTTAGCCATGCAGCCTTCGGCATATGCTGTTCCACCTTGGCTTGAGGAGTTTTTTATTGTGGCTCTCCTTTCACTTGGTCCATGCAGTTAAGCCCAGACCCTCTTTCGCTCACTGCTAGCGAGAGTTGACCACGTACAGCGGTAAGTTACAGATATAACCTGCCTGGTGGTTTTAAAGCCAGTCAGAGCAGGGCATCGTACTCTTTAGTGCAAGCTCTAAGCCACGATATGACATCTGAACAGGGTGTGCATGCTGCTTAGTCAGATCCATCATCTAAGTCCTTTCCAGCATGGGTACCCCTATCGGGAGCTGACGCTCCCGCTGTTGTAGCACTTAGGATCATCTGGATACGCAAGCTCCCAAGTCAAGGTGAGTACAAACGGGGGAGTATTTCTGTCCATAGCTAAATGCTTATTAATTTCGTCGTTATTAAGTCGTGCAATATAAATGATTTGTCAACGCGGCTGTCCTTTTTCAGTGACTTGTCAATTTGTTAATGTCTGCGGATTTCTTGTTAGTTAGTTGAATTCTGACGTTGGGCATTCCTTAGATTGGCTTAGTGGGGCGTTTTTTGAATTTCATTGACAATGCAGCATGACCCTACTTCTTGCAGGACGTGCATTTTTCGGGTTGCGTGGTTTTACATGCCGATGTGTTGTGTGTTCCGGAGCATTTTGCACGGGTACGTAGGCTCGTGCAATCTTTTGTAGTTTGCGTAAATAAGTTGCATTTCCTGCATAGTACGGGTATGGGTGCGGGGGCGATATGTTCGACGACGGGGTATAAGACATATAGGGGAACTGTATTTTTAACAGGCAGCTGTAAGCTTCATAAGATGGTGTTATTATTATAACTAGCCTAGTTTTTTTCATTTGTGGCCCTCGAAGTTATTCGCTTATAGTAGCGATGGACAATGCTCATTCTGTTTAATTGGCCGCTAATAGTTTGCACATTTAGTTCCAGCTCGACCGATTTTATGATGAGGTTGTATGATAAAGAAGGTTCGCGGTTTTTCTGGGGCTGTGATGGAGCCACGGCAGAGTGTTTTGTGATGACTTTTTTCACCATAAGTGTATCGAGTTGATTTATTAGTTTCTGTTTCTCCGTGCTCGTTTTAATAATAAATCCAAGTTTGGTTTTGATTATTATTGATGTTTTGTCAAATTGGTTTTGGTGCCATATTTGGGCTCTTTGGTCTTGTTTGTGCCAGCGGGGCGAGTGTGTTATGGGTAGTGTTAATTGTAGTGTCAGTGGTGGCAGTGGCAGTGGCAGTTCCACTTTTATTATGGGGCTTTTCGGATTTTTTAATTACCTCAGATGATGTTGTCCGATTCAGAATGGCATGGCCTTCCTCTTCTGCGTTTCTTTGGGGTCTTAAACTCCTCTTCTGAGTCGGAACCTATGATGAGGGGTTGGTGTGGGGGTTGTTGGAATTAGAATAATCACACTTTGTGATGAAAAACGAAGATTTAAAGGTAAAATACGAATAAATAAAGAAAACTCTGGAGCATACGTGGGCAGTGTAGGGCGACTAGCAAGCGAGTGTTTAATCTCAATTAGTGTCTAGGGTTTTGGAATCATAATTATTTAACACGATAAATATTTCAATGCTCTAACTTAATTTGGTACATCACCATTTCTATTAATGAATTAAATACTTTTCTACGACATATTACTTGTTAGTAGGGCAAAATTAGTTTTTTTTTTTCCTTTGACTTAAAATTGAATCAGCAAATAACTATACAAGATAATTATGCAAATTTAACAATATACAATGACAACATGAGACCACCTTGCTTTCTTTCCTTGTACTTATCATTTTATTAACCTTTGATACTGTAATGGTTTCCCGACATTTGCGATGAAATTCCTTTTTTCTCCGAAATTTTGTTATGCAATGTGTATTTTTTTTGTACCAATGGAAAGTTTTGGCTGTACAACGCCGTATTTTTTAGGGGGGTGCCATTTGAAATTTTCGAAAGTAAAATACTTTTTACTTAAATATAACTATTTCACATTCAATAATAAAATTTACAATCAAAAGGAAGGACTAGCAATGGGGTCACCCTTAAGCCCACTGTTCGCTGAAATTTTCATGGATAACCTTACAAACTTAATCCTTAATTCAGAATTAGCAAAAAAACATATTTGGTTCTGGTATCGTTATGTTGATGATATCCTAACGGGATTTGTGGGCACAGACAGATAAATTAATCAATTAATCAAAATTGTAATTTTTAAACACAATTCACCCTGACATAAAATTCACCCCTGAAACTGAACATAATAAAAACATTAAATACTTAGACCTTTCAATTTCCATATATAATGAAAAATTCAATTTTGAAATATTCCGAAAGCCCACATTTACAGATTCAGTAATACCAGCAAATTCAAGACATCCAATTAAACATAAACAAGCAGCATTCAACTCGATGATCCACAGAGCTTACACCTTACCTTTATCACAAGAGGCTTTAAAACAAGAAATTAATACAATTTACAGTATTGCTAATAATAACGGTTATACAAACAAAACAATAGACAATTTAATAAAAACCCGCCAAAACAAAAATATTTATAAAGCTTTGTATGCAGCTAACATTCCAGAAAGAAAATTCTTTAAATCATTAACATATTTTGGAGATATTAGCCTTAAAATTCGCAATATCCTAAACAAACTAGACATTAATGTAGCCTTAAAACCGTAAAGTAAAATTTGTAACACCATTTTTAATTCAAAAACTCCCTTAGATAAATTTAATAGAGCAGGTATTTATAAACTAAAAACAGGGCGCAGTTTTAATGTTAGGTTAAAAGAACATTTAACGTCGTTTCGTTTGAAAAAAGAAGATTCAACATTCGCTAATCACCTTATCGAAAACCGGCATACTTTTGACGAGGATGTACTTCAAATACTTCATTTCACGGACAAGGGGATTAAAATGGACGTACTAGAATCCCTCGAAATCTTCAAGCATAAGGATAATCCGGACAGCCCCATAATTAACGAACAAACCAACCTCATGTTCTCACCTTTGTTTAATGCGGTATAAATAAGATCTTGTTTTCTGTATTTACATTACTTATAGTTTGATAATGATCATTGTTTGATCGAAACTGCAGTCACTATTTAATAAACATTGTTATATTAACTAAGTAAAAGTATATTTTTTTAATTTTCATCTAATTAAAATGTATCACGAAGTAAGTGCCTACAACCCCAAACAGTTTATTTAATAAAATTTATTTCCCTTAATCCTAAATTGAATTTCTTTAGCCTTTAATGGCTTAAATATCTAACAATTTTCGCCTGTATAATTTATTCAATTTTGTTGGTATCTGATAATGAAATGTCAATTAAACATTAATTCCAAAAATGTTATGAAACTACACTTGCTGTAGCACCGGAATAAAGCCTCATATGGTGCATAATTGTTTATTAAAACAATTAACTAAAATTGGATTGTTATTTTTAGCTCTTAACGTAAGTATTGAGTCAATTTTCTCTTGATTTTCAATTAAATTAATATTTTTATTTCTACAAACATTACCTAAATGACCTTTTACATTGCACGTATACTCCCGGTAACGACACTTCGAGGCGATGTGATTGTTTCATCGATGTACTCATGAGATCTGCACCAGCACCCTGTCTCAGCTGTCCGCTCGATCCGATCTTGCCGCTGCGCTTTGTCATCACACCTCGTCACACCGATGATCCCGATGTCGATGCTGATGACGTCGATGTACCTGTGCCCCTGCCCTTTCGCGTCTCGCTCAGTGGATGTACGGTTGCTTCCGCCGGCTTTGTATATATATATATATATATATATATATATATATATATATATATATATATATATTCGATGGGGAACTGCGATCGTGCTAAGTGGAACTGCGCTGTTGGCGGTTGACGTTTGGCGGCTTCTTGTAATAGGGCCGGTCGGATTAACCGGGATTACGTTGGTGGTACCTGTAGGGATTGAAATCTGTGGAGCGGGTGAAGAGATATGCATTTTGCATAAAATGGATTTCCAAGTTCTACCTCAACGATAGAACTCATCAAACACTGCCTTACAAATACCTACTTCATGTTTAACGGAAACCGTTATAAACAAATTGAAGGAGCACCAATGGGATCCCCACTCTCACCTGTGACCGCCAATCTGTTTATGGAGGATTTCGAAAACATCGCACTAGATTCTGCCCCTTATACTCCATCCTTATGACTACGTTATGTTGATGACACCTTTGTCATTTGGCCCCATGGTAAAGACAAGCTCAATAATTACCTCGAGCACTTAAACAATATTCATCCCAAAATTAAATTCACAATGGAACTAGAACAAAACAACCAATTGCCTTTCCTAGATATACTTATCTATAAAAACTCCGACGGAACTCTCGGCCACACCGTATATAGAAAAGAAACTCATACAAACAGATATCTAAATGCCGCCTCTCACCATCATCCTGTCCAACTCCGTTCTGTGGCAAAAACTCTCCTAACTCGCTCTCTCCGACTAATAGACAAGTCCAATCTAAACAATGAACTAGCCACCCTCGAGGCAGCTCTTGTCCAAAATGGTTTCTCCCCAGGTACTGTAACTCTCTTACTAAAACAAAAATCGAGCCCCAAAGACACCGTCGAGTCCAAAGAATTACAAAATATAACATTTCTTCCGTACATACGAGGTACGACAGACAAAATCTCTAAAATACAAAAAGACATAATATCAAAACAACTTTTACCACTTCGCGCAAAATTGGACAATTCGTTAATTCCCCAAAAGACATCATTCCCCTTGAAAATCAAGGAGTATACAAAATTCCCTGTGCCGACTGTAATAAAGTTTATATCGGACAAACCAACAGACGTATGAATGTACGGCGAGACGAACATACCAGAGCCGTCGAAAAAGATCTACCATCCTCATCTCTAGCCGAACATTCTAAATCCACCGGACACAAGATAAATTTCGACCACACGACCTCCATCGCAGTATTAGACCATTTCACGAAGAGGATTATCCGCGAGGCAATTGAAATCCATTTTATGCAAAATGCATATCTCTTCACCCGCTCCACAGATTTCAATCCCCACAGGTACCACCAAAGTAATCCCGGTTAATCCGAATAGATGAATACATTAACAGTGAACCACAAATATGACCCAGTACAACATTTAATTTTTAACAAATTTTAATCTAAAATGTCATCTAATTTTAGTTTATTATAAGTGCATTTTTATGTCCGTTGTGCTCCCATATATTTTAATTTGTAATATTGTATTTGTTCAATTTTATAAGTTGACTTGATGGTTTTATTTATTTGATTTCTGTTTGTTTTAATACGTTTGTATACTCATATACTCTGTTTAAGTTCTTTAGGATACATTATTTATATTTTTCTATAGTTTTTTTTAAATATTTTGACTTGTGTAAACATATTGTAAAAGCACGAATATTATTATTACTTAAACAAGTTTTTTCATACAGAGGATGAATTTTATAATCAATCATAGATACTGAATTATTATTATTGACCTCTTGCCATCTTTCCAACAATTTTTTTATTCGGCTCTCATAGAAGGTCTGGAACTTACAAGTGAAAACCTCGTCGAAGTAGGTGTTCACAGCTCTTCGATTACTGAAAAGTTTCCCTTTGAGGGAGATTTGCAGCGATCCGAACAAGTTGTAGTCGGATGGTGTAAGGTCCGGGGAATTGTGTGGATAAGGCAAAACATCCAGACCAAGTTGCATTAATTTTCTCTGAGTGATTATTGCGGTGTCGGGTGTGGCGTTGTCATGGTTGAATATAGCACCTTTACGAAATTTATCAAACCATTTTCGAGGAGATCTTTTTATTAGGAAAACTCCGCTGCTCACTGGCATTTGTTGAAATAATAACGCAAAATATGTTTTATTCACCGTCATGTTTACTGGCTTATAACACAAACAAATCTAATATCAATGAAAACAAAAGAAAACAGATGAAAAGAGCCGACTGTTCTCTCTTTAAAACATATTTGAATTGTCCAATTAGGAAATCAGAACCTCGAACAGTCGGAACACATTTGCATTATTAACAAAAATTGAACGAATATAATAATTCACAATAAATGAAAACCATTCTACCATTTTCATTAAAATTAAATATCGATTGAACTTACTTTAATCTTGATTAAATAAAAAATAATATTCCTTATCCCTTATCACGCCAACTAAGTTTGCAAACAAATTTTGCATGTGTTCTTTAACTAACAATCACGAAACATATAGACAATTCCGTCAGCTGATCCGTGACGCCAATCTAAATGCAGTGATATTAAAATGTTACTAAAAATTACCAAATTCACAATTATTTCTGGGATTCGCAGAAACAACCCGTAGCTACCCGACTCTTAAATATGACAATTAATTTAAGATTCTATAATCCGAGAATTTTTCTTTGTTTATTAGTACGGCTGTTAGAGGGAGTGTGTGTATTCTTAAAAGACATTCTTATTATATCACCAAGCAAAAAGAAACATATTATCGTATTTTTAATAGTAGAAAAGAAAAGGTTTGAAGCATTAAAAGAAATAAATGCTAATTTTTCAATATTCTTTATCATTGATAAAGACGGGTTACCTAAATCGCCGGAACGCATTAAATCA
Source organism: Ontholestes murinus (assembly GCA_963969525.1). Lineage (NCBI taxonomy): Eukaryota > Metazoa > Arthropoda > Insecta > Coleoptera > Staphylinidae > Ontholestes > Ontholestes murinus. Next base: position 4,352 of record CAXAKX010001420.1, on the reverse strand, counting down.
ATAAAAAACATCTCAGTTCCTACCAATTCCACACAACTTAGGTCATTTCTAGGGACAATTTAGTAAACGCGCAATAATATTCGTAACAGTCGAAATTTTAAGGGCCAACGGAACATGAAATTCCAGGTAACACAAAGGGTGTTAGTAAAAGATTATCGACAAGTTAAGTCAAGATGGAGTAGTTGTACTAATGAAAAAAAAAAAAATAGGAGCTGTAATTTATTACATTAAGGTAGATAATAGTGACTTACGTCAAGTCAATCAAATATAATCAAATGGAAGTGATTTTAGTGAGAGTGAAGCTGTGTGCGTGTGAACTCTAATTCGAATAATGAAAATCTATGGGTAATTGGGATGGATACGGCAACCTTAAATCCTGAAAATAATTCGGATTACAATAAAATTCATAACACGGAAACTTTTGCTGAATCAATCAATCTCAACGTTCGAAATCATCGTCAACTTCCTGAGAGATTACAAGCTAATATCTGAGACATTTTTGTAAACTTTGCTTTGTATAAATATTGCTTTAGTTAAGTCGGGAATAAAGTAATGTTTGAATATATATTCCCGCCTACATTTTTGTATCTAATTGCACATGTGTGCATACGCCAATTTGACGTGGTGCAACCGCAGAGTATTAAATTGACCTTATTCGTGGTTACATGTGCTTTATTGAAATATATATATATATATATAACTTCCGTCCCACCTAAAAAGAGGCACCATAATAACCATAATATATAAATTTTATTATTTTCTCTTTTTCCTTATACCGTATGTCTCAGATGAGCACGTGTCATAGGGAATTTACGTGTAAAATTTGTATTGTTAATTTTTATCTCATAAATTGCGTTAATATACTCGGAATGGAGTTAAAGTTATTATATCACTGACTGCGAATTATTTAGAAGAATTTTGCTTTGTTTTGTTGAGTTATTTTTAAAATATAAATTAAAAATTAAGTGAAACTACTACCAACTAATATCTTATAATAAATAGTAGTTGCCATGAACTGTAATTAGAATAATTTAATCAAATATATATATTATTCGAATAAATAATAAACACGATTTTGCAATTTACCATAAGGGAGGGTTAGGTTTGACAACTGTTATTTTTTTCATTTTTGTTAATTTATATTTTCTTAAAGTACATCTGAATAATGGTCATTCCGAGCAAAACTAACGAAGTTACAGTAGGTTGAATAACCGTACCTCTAACTTAGGTTTGCGCGCCTTATATTGGTGATGGCGATTCCAAAACCTGCACCGGAGTTGTCAATGCGAAACCTTACGGTGATAACTTCATAATAAACAAGAAAGAGTGTATTGGTCACGTCCAAAAAATGATGGGCAAACGTTTGCGTGACTTAGTGAAATCGCACGTGGTCGATGCGAAAACGAAAACGAAATTTTCCCAAACATGTAATTTTTAAAGTCGGTGACCAGCCTACAGAAAAAAACTACTGAACCGATCGTTTTGAAATTTTGTGCACATATTCTACATATATATAGCTCTATATTTACGTTGATTTAAAAAAATAATTACTAACAATTTTACAATAACAAATGGGTCGATTTTTTCGTCAAAAATCGTTATTTTGGCTTCAAAATGGTGCCAAAAAATTGTAGGCTGGTCACCGCGCAAAAACTTTTTTTCTAGGCGCCTGCAGAGACCTACAATAAATCCGTTATTTCTCTCTATTTTAGAACAAATTTTTTTCTAAATATTCTTCAAATGTTGTGACACAATTCACAACACCAAATTACAAATTAGCACTATACCATACTATAATATATAGATAATTAAATATCTCAGAAAAACAGAAATAAACTTTAAATGAAACAAAGAAATAAACCACAAAAAAGACATTTTACAGAAAGAAATACGTTCAAAAAAAGACTATTCGAAATCAACAAATGAGATAATAAAAGAAGCATACTGCATAGAAAATCGGAAAACAACAAAATTAATAAAATACAACAAAACATAATTATACAAAACTATATTCCAAAAAAGTACCAATAACCAATATAAAGTATGGAAAATTATAAACAAAGAAATAAATAAACAGAATAAAAAGGAAAATAGCATCGAATCAATACACAAAGAAAATGGGGACATTACAAAAAAGTATCTAGAAATAGTCAAAGAAATACGCTTATATTTCGCAAATATCGAAAAAAAATCTACCGGAAAAACAGATAAATATAGGAATAACTGCACCAAAAACAACTACAACAAAAAGACAAATCAGGTATATGAAACTCCAACATACAACGTACAAACAAAATAATAATGAAACTTAAAGACAACAAAACACCAGGTTTTGATAAAATAACGAACATTATCATAAAACAAAACGAAAATACACTCACACCAATCCGTATAAAAATAATAAATGCAGTAATCGACCGAGGAGAATACCCAATAAATATGAAAAAAATCTACCACTATACATAAAAAAAGACAAAACAAACCCAGAAAACTAGAGACCCATAACACTGCCATCGACACTAAACAAAATCCTCGAAAAAGTAATACAAATCCAAATGAGTGACCACCTACCAAAAACAAAATTATATGTAAAAACTAACATGCCTTTCAACAAAACTCAGGAACAGATAAGATAATAAAATTAAAACAAAAAATGGTATAAGTTAGATTTTGTTGACAATCTATCTGTAGAGATAAAGAATAACTTTAAGGGATATGAGTTTGATGTAATAATGCCCAACCCATTAAATCTACATAAGTTCTTAGTGTACAACAAATCGAGAGTAAACGATCTAGAGAAGTGCGGTATATATGAGATTTAGTGTGGTGATTGTGATTCTTTGTATGTAGGACAAACGGGTAGAAATTTTATAACAAGAATCAAAGAACATAAACAAACTGTATTAAACAATACATTTTCTACAGGTCGGTCACAACATTGCATTGAGTGCAATCATTTTTTCAATTACTCAGATTTTCGAATTTTGTATTGGGGTAATAAGGGGCGTGATTTAAATCTGCGAAAGAAATCTGGAGCTCGCCTTTTGCGACAGCCCTTATTGCCTAGAATAAAAATGTGACAATTTTGTATATAAATCTGTTAATGTTCTAAATATTGTACATAACTCTTTGAGAATGCCCAACGGTCGAATCTAGTCGGAGAAATATATAAAAATAGTGAAACATAACCAAGTGCTTAATTAATCCTTTTATTAACATAAAAATGTTTCACCATGTGAGATGTTAATTTATGGTATGTAAATATTCAGAACATGATAAAACAGAGTAACTTACTGCTGATATACAAAATGAAAAATAATCTAATAAAAACAAATATTCTACAAAAAATCTACGAAAAATTAGTAAACATGTACATAAATAAATTTTTACACACTTTTACAACATAATCCATAAAACAGTACAACAATTTAGAGGAATATATAAAAACACTCAAACTAAAACTTAAAAATATAATTCTAAACAAAAAAATATAGAACAGACTACTATGAACAAGAAAACACTTCCCTTAATACCAATAGCCCGAAAGTAACTAAACATCCGCCAATCTCGAGCTGAAGAAAAAGGGAAGAAGCCAGAGATATTTCTATTTACATGACTTAAATCACATTAAGTACAATACGACGTTTTTTGTGTTGTTATCGTTTCTTTAGGCACATCACGAAATTATTAAGAAGGGCAATCCCTGGACACGTGTTTCGCTGTATCACAGCTCGTCAGCAGAGCTATGCCTTTGTTGCGTGGGTCCTTCCAAGTGGAAGGCCCGCACGAGAATGAGTCGATTTAATAAAATCGAAACATTTCCGTTGGAATTAGAATCTCGTGACGCGTCTAAAAAACGATATCAGCACAAATAAAAAGGCCTGCTCACGGCATTTAAATGTATAAATTAAATTAAATTAATTTACCGATGCAGATTGTTAGAAATGAAATTTGTAAATGAAAAATAATTATTTTCCTGAGCATTACTGCACCGTTATCTCACAAAACATATGCAAGACATAACAGCTAATAGTTAAAACAACTACTCCTCGTGCTAATGCACCGCCATCTTTTTCAAGTGCTTACTCTTATATGGTCAAGGTAACCTATCGAAACGTCGTGAATATAATTTACAAACCACGCGGAGTATAACCCGAAAACCAGCTACAACATATATATATATATTATATATATATATTATATATATATATATATATATATATATATATATATATATATATATATATATATATATAATGTTGTACTTTTAAATTTTTAAATAAAGTTATTATTATTATAAAAAAGATTACTAATTATAACCGAGAAAACAAACAAAAGTCAATTTGCGTATG
>CAXAKX010001419.1:0-34133 GCA_963969525.1 Ontholestes murinus | reverse complement strand
AGACTTAGTGCAAGACTTTTGCGTCACTTACTGGTACCTCCTACTTTCTGTAACCCGGAATTTCGTCCAGGTGCTTTGAGCGGAGATTTTTGTCTTTATTCATTAAACACTTATGAAATTAAGTACTAACATTCTAATAACATATCTCATGTGGGAAAACATGTTTTTAATTCAAAACGTGGTCAAGGTCAGGTTTAAACAATTGAATTTTTGAGAGATATTTTATAGTGCTCTCATAAATCAGTTTCAATATTCAAATATTAGAATTCTTAGCATTCGGGAATTGTTGTTGATGATTAGGCACATATTTATATAGGTACTGCTTTTGCTCTTCTCAATTCGTAATCAAAGTATTAAACTTTTTAGCCAACGCTACGGCTCTTTCAGCCGTGTCATTTACCACGCGCAACTGTAATAAATATGTTTTTGATTTACTTTATTATTTATTAAGATAAATCAATTAATGTTGCAATTGCAATTTCGCGGTTTTCTTAAGTTCCAGTCATTTTATCAACTAGATCTAAAATAGCGTTTACCGCGACATTACTTTTCTAAATCCATATAGATGTTTATTAGGCTATCGGTCTGTGATTATTACGGTAATCATTTACGGAATCATAAGCTTCACGTGCATTTTAAAAAGATTTTTCATTCACATGACGAATATAGAGAATATATAGTGTTGGCCCAAAATAATCTCTGCATTAAACATTATCCATGTTGATACATTGATTATGTTTGGACATATAATTACTTGAGAGTAAAATAAATGACTCAGTGAGTCCAATATAAGTGAGTATTAATGCTTTGTGCTTAATAATATCAAAAAAAGCTAAGCAGTTTCACAGCTATAACCTGCCCTAAAACCTGATTGTTGTTTTGGAAGTATATTGTTTGAGTGCGTATTCAGGTAATTGTAATGATAATATTTTTTCCATAAACATAGGGAATGTTGTAAATATGCTAGTAGGTTTCAAATGTTTTAATTCAGTAGTCTCGTTGATTTTAGGTAAAAAATTAATTTAAGCATGTTTCCAATTATTTGGAAAGTTACCTTCCAAGATACTGGAAGGAGTTATATAAATTTACAGGACTACTCATAGGTAGCATTGAAATATTGAAATCGCCATAACCGCAGGACAATGATTTGATATTATTTAATTGTTTGATTACAGTCTGTTCATCAATTAATTAATTAATTTAAACCGAAACAGTCACTTAAGTGGTGTATAAATAGTCGCCTGGTAATAATAAATAAATAATAAATAATACTAATATTTAAACCAGTCAAGAAAAATGCACATTTAGCGGTTTAAATAAACCAGTAAAGAACAGTATTACTAATGTTTCATTTAATTAAATTAATATTCACCTAACCCAAAAAAATTGCGTTATAAAACCTAAGAGTTATATATATATTTTTTTTATTTTTTAACAATTAACACCCCTATACAGTCAAAATATTGAAAATGTATCAAAAATGCTTAAAATAATATAAAATCACAATATTAAACCATGAAACAGATTGATTTTTTTTGTTAAAAATACTATTATAATAAAGCTTAAAATAAATATTTACTATACGAAGCAATAATATTCGAGTTATTTTTGTTTGATAATTTTTGGAATAATTCATTGAGTAATTTTATTAACTTAATTTTGGCACGAGATAAGGTGCCCGTAATAGTCGTCAATCCTTAACCTACGTTCGTAATCTTAAAACACCACTCCGCTATTTTCTAATAACACATCAAGGAAAACATTTGTGTCTGGCCCATTATGCGACACTTGCGTTGTTGTTGAAGCGAATTCCTCACGTCCCACGCGCATACAAAACACTTGCATCAGCTGGGGACAATTTTCCACGTCACGTTTTTTTCCTTCTGTTTCAATCATGTGCCGTTCAGTTTGTTTGCAGTTGTCTTATAAGAATGTACAGGATGTTTGAATGGTAAAGTAAAGTCAACAGTGCAATTGTATCGCAATTACTGGCACTTAGGTCGCAGTAATAAGATGATTACGGCACTCAATTACGGCACGTCGTACTAAATTCAATGTTTAGATTCTCTCCATGACAAATATCTCAATTTATCAATGCCTTTTAACTAACTGGGACGGGATTAACCCCACAGGATGAGGTGGATTAGAAGGAGTCGTCCGTATCAATTCTAAGATGTTAATCAAAACGGGGAATCGTTCATATAATAACAGCTTCCAAGAAGATTATTTTCATGTTGAGAGAATTCAGCATTATTATTAATTATGCAATTATATTATAATTAAAATTTTCTTACCGCAATTCTAAGGTTTTATGATACTATTCAAATCAATTATTGACCATAAATTTTTCATATTACTCAATCCACCATATTAATATTAGAATAGAAATAACATAAATGATATAATATAGTATAAATAAAATATACATAAGAATATTACATATTAAAAGTTTTTCCTTTATTCACAGTGAAGAAAGGGATATTTTAAACATTTAATATTAATTGTACTCTTCAAACAAATAAACATATATATATATATATATATATATAATATATATATATATATATATATATATATATATATATATATATATATATATATAAATAAACATATATATATTTATATTTATTTATATTTTTATATTTGAAAATTGGATTACAAGACTTAAAGGCAAAGTTCACTGTGTTTTTCCACGAGTAAAGCTAATGTTGTTGGTAGGTTTATATGGTAGGCACTTTACAGAGAAAATAAGCTTAATAATTTAGTCTTCGTAAATAATTTTCTTAATAATCTCTTGTTGAAACAACTGATTTTGTATATTTACTCAGTTTCGCTTGTTACAGCATTATCAAGAGTCTTGATTGATATGAATAAATTAAATCTTGGTTTCTAATTTAATGATCGTGCAGCTATTGTTAATTATTTATTAATTGTTATTGAGGCCAAATCTTCAAGCATAAACGATTTTGAACTTGATTTGATAATATGATTAACTCTCGGGGAGATGACGTGAGCTATCCAGTAAAGACATTGAAATTAACAATGCTAGATCTTTTCGTATGAGGTTGTGAGCTTTCTTTAAGTTTATATTAATAGGTCATCTTTTCAAAAGTCGATATTAATTCTGTAGATTGTGAAACAGTGAAAAATATGTGTAGGTTAAAAATTAAAAGTTTTCGCTATGAAATAAACGAAAAGAAGTTTTGATGCACGACATGTCAACTAAAGCTAAAGTTTTTGTAAATTTAAAGTTTTAGTTCAAAATCTCTGTTAGTTTCAAAAACAGTTTTGATAATATATAGAATTATTAATACAAATTATAAAAGCAACCTAAATTGTGTTATAATAAATAATAACAGTTAAAACATATTAAAATAGTTAAACATCGTACTATTTGATAATTTAATAATTTTAACTGCATATCGTTTACCTTAAGGTAATTTTAAATTACTTTTTAATGCGTTGTCAAATTTATTTATTAAATTGTATTTTATAAATTAAATGTTATTTTAACGAGTGATTTTAATGTTAATTTTAATTATAATGTTACCAATAAACTCTGGCTAGAAGATTTCTTTAAAAAGATACGGCTTAAAAATTAATTTCAGTTCCAGGAAGCCAACCAGAATAAAAAACTGTATGGATAATGTATAATTTTTTTAATTTATTTGCGCCATTATCCGAGGTTTTACACAGGTCATACAGAAAATGAAAATTGAGATTTACTTGCTGTAAACCATGTAGTTGCTTTTTGTGAGGCATTATTAATATCGTATATTGCGATCTCTTTATCCCCCGAGAAGTTTAATAGGGTTGTGTCGTCTGCAAACAGGGTGGTGTTTGTTGCAGTATTATAGGACGGTAGGTCATTCATATAGATAATGAAAAGTAAAGGTCCTAAAATTGAACCCTGCAGAAAACCAAGAGTAATTTGAATTTCTGGATTTGATTTGCCTTCTGTGTGATAGGTATGACATAATCAGTCTGCAGCTACTTGGGTGGAAGTTGTAACAGTACAGCTTACGTAAGAGAAGGTCATGTGAAACACAGTCGAATGCTTTTGTGAGATCCATGAAGGTCAAAGAAGTAAGTATCCTCCCCTTTCAAATCCTTCATAGATAGCCTGAGTAAACGCACTAATGGCATCTCCAGTGGACCTTCCCATCTGGAAGCCGTATTGCTGTTCCGATAGTATTTTATTTGAGTTGAGATACTGAATTATCTGTTTAAACAGAATGTGCCCTATTATTTTTGAAAATATCGGCAAAAGTGAAATGCTTACATCATTTGCGTTACCCTATTAAATACTGGCACGACGCAAGCTCTCTGAAGGCAATCGGGAAAACCTATACACATATATTGAGTTTAGTTAGGGGGCTTATAGTTGTATCCACCACACTTTTTATTAAGCATGTGCTCATGCCGTAAATGTCTTCACTTGTTGAGGATTTAAGATCACGGATTTTACCTCTTACCGCATTTTGACTGACTTCTTGGAATATGAAGTAGATACTTGGTATTTTGGTATGTGTCTGATTTAAAATATCAATAGGATCTTCGCTTATTGGTTGCGAATTTTTCGATTCGATTTTGTGCAATCTCGCTAAAATCAGCATTGAATTCTCTTGCATCGATGTTACAATTTGAATTATTAATGTGAATTAATTAAAGACCACAATAACTTAGGCTGATTGACAGATTTTTAATGAATTTTAAATACGAGTGTGAGATAGAGCATTTGCATATTTCGCTTTGTAACTATTATAATTGGGTTTTAAATCATGATACTGTTTACTGGCATCCTTTACGAGATTAAGTGTTTCCCTCATTTTTCGTAGTTCATTTGTGAACCAGTTATTACGTTTTCTTATAGGCTGAATAGTGACTGCCTTTTATGGGAATGATTGTAGGAGATGGTACTCTATTGTTTTAATGAAGTTGGCAAACTTGTAACCCACACTTATGTTTTCATCAAGAATGAAATTCCAATTAACAGTTTCTAAACAGCCGTAAAACGTAATTGTTGCATCTTTGGTCAATGGTATATGTATACAATTTATTACTCTTTTAGGTGTTGAAGGTAAATATATCTTTGTATGAATCCCAATATGATCCGAGATATTTAAAATCTTCGGCACAAGTTTCAATGTTTTTAGACTCAATATTAGTAAATAGGTTATCAATATAATTATTTGCTCTTGTTTTGAATTTTACCATTCTACTCAGACCATATGAGTTTAGCAAATCACAAAATACAACTGACTTATGGTCATTACTATTAAATTTGTATGTAATTTATCAAGTAGTTCATTTTTCTTAGTAAGAATTATCGAAGTTGCTGAGCGGCGAACGGTATATATTATGATAAATTATATCCATGAAGAAGTACCGCCGCTATTTCGTAATATTTTTCTTTTGATAAACTGGTGAGACTTTCTAGAGTTTAATGGAATGTTTTGGATGAATTAGTTGTAATCGGCACCGATCTTGTATGAAGGGTAATTAGTATTTAATTTTTCGCACGAGAAGTCAGCACTCGTTTAACATGGTCCGTTCATGAGAGATCTTTCACCGTGACATGACTTCAAACTCGCTTAACAGATAGCTATGTTTTCTTTGGTTCCGCTTCTAATTTCGATTTGGCGCGAGTTGGGCTTGATAACTCAGGATTCAATTTTTGAACATTGTTTGGGTTATTTTCTTTATCTATAACACTGGTGGACAACGCCCTAGGTTTGTTTTTGTGTTTTTTCATTCTATTTACAAACATCGGTCAGGAGTACATTGTAATATCTACAATTCATACTGAGCTATCTAACCATCAAGCAATAGACTGCAGTAATATCAGAGTCAAAAACTTTTCATCCAATATTTACAGACGGAAAGATCTATTTTTATAATTTGTTTGAAAAAGATATTATATTACATATAAGTGAATATTAAAAATGTATTATTAAAATTATTAATATCACAAATAATAGTGAATAATTGTCAAATAATTAAAATAGATTAACGTTGTCAAAGATAATTACAAAGGAATGTGAATTATCAAAAACAAAGACTTCAGCAAAATACAGATTCAAAAAAATAAATATAGCAAAAAATTAAAATCTTTCTTAAAATATTTGGTCATGAATAGATTAATAGAGTTGAAACTACTGAATAGACTTGAATGTTATGAATAAAAAACAAAAATCAAATAAATAACATAAGCACGTTGAAACTGTAAATAATAAATCTTTAAATAATTAAATAAAAAGTACACACACAACTATTAAAACAAACAGTTGTTTATCATCAAATGAAAAATAATATAAGAAAACTTGAAAGCCTTAAAAACGTATTTAGATAAAATATTTTCTGACGAAACTTTAATATGATCGAAAACAGCTGAAATCTGGAATATGTTGTAAAAAACAAAAGAGATTGTCAATAATACCGTTCAAAATTACAAAAACTGTTCATGAAAAAAAGAAACTGAATCAGAAAATATATTTTTGCAATAATTACCAAAAACCTGCAAAATCTTCAAGAAATATGGTTTATCTGTAAAATTATATTCATCATATAACTTTCTCTGGTAATTTAATTACATTTTCAATTTATTTGTTATAAAAACTTATATAATTTCTAATATCTTGTATCTCAATATTAATGTAATTGAAAACAGTTGACCATTAATTACTTTGTCATATTTATAATAATAATGGTATTATTATTTTCTACAATTATTTCTTATAGTCTTAAAGTTCTAATAAATATTTTATTCAATGAAAGTTGCTGATTTTTCAAATTATTTTAACTAACTATTGTATAAAAAATCAAAAATTGATAATATTTATAAAGAAATGTACAGAAAATAAAATAAATGAATAGCCCTTTAGGGTAACGATGGTGCTAATCTAAATTAAGAATAACTCGCACAAAATAATACTCAAATTATACTATAGTACTATATTACTACTACTATTAAAATGAATTTGTAAATATTCACTAAAAGTAAGAACGAAGAATAATAAAATTATAGGTTAAAAGTTTGAGATCAAAATCTCAGCGGTTTTGGGGATACGATCCAAAAACTCTGTATCTGTAGATGCAAGGACATGTAGGCAACACTATTTCTGAAAATTGTTAAAATTGCATCAGGGGACTTCAGTGCGAATATTAAATTTACATTAATGTTTAACATTATAACGTGTTAATTAATACAAATTAAAAAAAATATATATTTATCCAAACGCTCAAGAAAACGCAATAGATACATTAGAATGTGTGAATTTGTAAATTATTTTTCATTGATGTAATGAGATATACACGAATTTAATGTATTTGGACAACTAATTTTAAAGATTTAAAATTTCTATAAAAAAGCAAATGTTATGTTTAAAACATAGTTATGTAATCTACATAATACATTTAGAAAAAATCTTTGTACAATATATTAAAATATTGTATACTCATTAATGGTATTTCCTCGTAGGCAAAACTGATTTTGATTCTTCTTCTTCGTGTGCTATTCGTCTCGAATAGTGGCGACCATCCTGGATATGATTACATTATTCACGGCTGCTCTGAATAGTTCGGTGGTAGTTTTTGAGAACCATGTTCTTAAGTTTTTAAGCCATGATATTCATCTTCTTTTTGAGCCCCTTTTACTATAGCCTTTTCTTAATTTAATTATTACATTTAACTGTTTTCTGTTATTGAAGTAGTAGTGTTTGGCTATCGACCACGAATTTTTTTAAATCATCTCAAAACTTACAATATTGCGTATTTGACTGTAATTACCGTTACATTAATGATAGTGAAATAAATTCACAGATTGTTTAAAGCCTTCTCAGTAGGTTTATATTTCTTTAACATAAGCTTTGCTTTAAAAAACTCAGTGATCTAAAACTACTGACTGATAATAATGCATAATAATAATTTAGTAACAAATTACTAAGCCAGTTTAAACTTTAAACGGCCAATTCGTCCCATTTCTTGCTTGTTGTTAACACGCGCTAAAAATACACGAATCACTAATTAATGAATGGGTGAAACATGCTGCTGTCAATTACTCGTCTTAATTGTGTGTAGGTAGATGGGTATGAGAATGTGACCACAGTCAGAGGTCAATATTTATAAACACTGTGACCCCCGGCCATCATTTTCCAATTGACCCGCTTGTACTCTCCCTGCGACAATTAAAATCAATTACTTACAAGAGATGTGTGCTTCAACAAAAATTGCTTCCCATGTTATCGTCCGGCAAATATTTATGAACCAAATTGATTTCGGTGACACAATTGGTGATAAAGGCCAGACTCAATATTTGGAAGACGGCACCTCACTTATTAGTTCAGTGATTTCCGAATCAATGTCTACAAACATTATGTAATATTTTAAAACTGCTAGTGTTAGTTAATATTCTTATATAAATTATTAATATATGTATATCTTCTAAATTGTATTGATAATACATTAATATTTGTATATATTGTAACTATGTTTGATAAAGTTTAAATAAAGATAGAGATAAAGATTATAATTATTAAGAATTTGTAACAACTATTTAAGTTTTGAACTTATTTATTCCATTATTGATATTCTGAAAAAATATTTTATGTTACCTGCATAAAATGGTGATAATTTGTATGCTATGCTTAAAAAATATATATTTTTAATGTTGGTAAACTCAAAAATAATAATAGTAATGACGAACTTTTTTTCAAAGAAATGTTAAGAAAAATTAAACTCATATAATAATAGATAAGATTTTCTGCAAATTAAAAATGTGTTAAAAATGAATATAAATAAAATAGAAAGTTTATTCTATATAACAATATAGTTCTGCATTCAACATTTGGGGATTAATATAATCTTCTTAATAAATGCCTTTATAGACTGCATTTCTGTTGATAGTTTTCAGTTTATATCCTGGATACATTATGTTTTTTGTCCTTGCATATTTAGGTTTGTTTTTTAATTCGTCATGTATATACAGGGTGGGCCACGAATAACGACCATTAAAAGTTTACGGGGTTCCTGCAAGAGGAAAAATCTGAATAAATTCAACATTGTACGGTTGATTGCGATCTCCTCATGGAAAATATTTTTGACTTTCCATCACTTCCGGTTGTACCGGAAATGGCTACCAACTTTGTTATTTTAAATGGAACATACTGTATATTATTTTATTTTCAAATTCCTTGTTCGATTGCCTACATCTCCATATGGGTTTATGTCAACTTAACTTTTACAGTTTTTGATTTAAAAATTTATTTGTCAAATATTGACCTCAAATAGGCGTTTAGAAAAATGCCTATAACTTGTAATAGGTACAAGATAGACACACGTGCGGCATCTTGTTTTGTACCTAATCGATTCCTCTACAACTGAAAAAAATTGACATGTGTCAATTTTGACAGTTGGTATTTCAAAAATATCAATATTTCAGCGCCCACTTAAAAACATCATATTTCAATTTTTTCAAATGGAATGACCAATATTTTATCTTATAGGGTGATTCGCAAGACAATTTGCTACAAAAAAGTATTATACATCAATATATCTAAAGACAGTAGTTTTTAAGTTATTTCGAAATTTATTTCCTCTCACATTTCAATAACTCCTCTTATATTCACATAGGCACTATAGTAGGCTTCTGTCAATATTTATTGAATCGAATTGGGAAAAATTCATCCGAATATTATTAAAACGAATAGTTATCCCTAGTTACAACTTACAAATAAAACTGAAGCAAGAAGACTAGAATAAAATAATTTTTAAATAAGTAATTAAATGCAGGAACTGAAAAAAGTTGTCAGAAAAAAAAATATAACAATTGTTCAAAATGATAACCATTAACATGTTAACACTGGAGGTGTTGCGTCACCCTCTTATGTTGCTCGCCTATTTTTTTCTGAATTAAGGTTCCGCGAATGCAACTCGCACCCTTTCTTCCAATTCTTCTCAAGTATTGTCGGCATTTGCATAAACTTTATTTTTTATACGACCTCAAAGATATATGTGGATTTTCAATTGACACACATGTGATTGGTTTTTCTATTGAAAATACCTTCATGAGAGAAACTTGATTCGTTCGTCCAAATTATATTAATTTTAAGCAACAACAACTCACAAAAATCAATCCTGTCCTCTGCATCTTGAGAAAATAATTTATATTTATAATTATGCATCCGATACATTTTCCAAATTCTTTGGAGTGAGGTTCTGCTTACTCTCAAATCCTCCTAGCAACCTGATGCCCGTTGATTTGCTTGAAAATAAGTCAAAACATTTACTTCAGTTTCCTCATTCTCGGTTATTAGCTTTGGTTGATTTTTTTCTGCGTTTTGTTTTCGAAATAGGAGAAAATTTGACTCCAGTCTTCGAAACTTTTTTCTATCGATCGGCGGTAAGTGTGGATAAGTTTCGTTGAAAGTTTTGCAAGTTCTCTGAACAATTCTGTTGCACTGACCATATATGACAAATAAATTCATAATCTCTTTATTGGTATAGGTATTCATTTTATTATTACTCGAAAGAAGCGTACACAAATATTGATACGTTGGATTCAACAAATATTGACAGAAGCCTACTATAGTGCCCGTGTAAATAGAACAGGAATAATTCAAATAAAAATTTTGAGAGGAAACTAATTTCGAAATAACTCAAAAACTACTGGCTCTAGATATAGGGATGTATAATACTTTTTTGTAGCAAAAGGTCTTGCGAATAACACTATGAGATAAAATATTGGTCATTCCATTTAAAAAAATTGAAATATGATGTTTTTAAGTAGGCGCTGAAATATTGATAGTTTTGAAATACTAACTGTCAAAATTGACATATGTCAATTTTTTTCCTTTGTAGAGGAATCCATTAGGTACAATAAAAGATGCCGCACGTGTGTCTATCTTGTACCTACTAGAAGTTATAGGCATTTTTCCAAATGCCTATTTGAGATCAATATTTGACAAATAAATTTTTAAATCAAAAACTGTAAAAGTTAAGTGGACATAAACCCACATGGAGATGTAGGCAATCGAACAAGGAATTTAAAAATAAAATAATATACAGTATGTTCCATTTAAAATAACAAAGTTGGTAACCATTTCCGGTACAACCGGAAGTGATAGAAAGTCAAAAATATTTTCCATGAGGAGATCGCAATCAACCGTACAATGTTGAATTTTTTCAGATTTTTCCTCTTGCAGGAACCCCGTAAACTTTTAATGGTCGTTATTCGTGGCCCACCCTGTATAAACTATTTTTTGTCATGAAGCCATTTTCCTTGAACACTTCTTTGCAAGATTTTCGAAATCTCAGATTTACTAACAAATTTGAGCAGCTTAAAAGCTCAGCTTGGGTTAGTTCATTGGTTAGGAAATATTCAAAATTTAAAGAAATTATGAACTATATTTATTGATTTATTTGATGTCAACTATAAATAGTGTAAAATATATTAACATATATCATAAACATTGTTTAGGGAGTTACACATTCTTACTAATATACTATATCCCTCCGGTTGATGGGCACTGTCTATGAGGCCCAGGCAAATCTTTTTTGTTGTAATTTTTTAAGTAATTTCTTTAGCTTTTTGGTACCTTCTTAACTTCAATAAACACATGTTTTCCTTTATTTGCCCTAATTTTATCATCTGTCGTTTGGCTGCCAGAAAATCTTTGGGCCTGTCAGACGCAACCCGTGTATTCGTGTAAGTTTTTTTCCTGTGTGTGTCGTTTTAGAAATTCTTTTGCATACGGGTAAGTCCCTAAATTTCAATTGTTAATCTTTTCTTCGTGTTTTGCATGTAAGGAATCTCGAGTTTAGGGGATTTACATTCCCGTTCTTTATGCACTTGGTTCGTACTGTACAAAGCAAGACACTGTTTTTTTTTTTTTGGTTTAGTCTCTATTGGAAGTGCAACTGAAAGTTAGGTATGTTTTCCATTTGTTGTGTTTTCCACTTGTGACTTTATTATCTTTGGTTGGTATGATGGATGCTTCTAAAAGGGAAATTATGAGGTACCAACTCCGGACGTTTCTGAGACATCTGACTCCGAAGACGAATGTGCATAAGACATAATTGTCTATTGTGTACGGAGCAAGAAGAACCAGATAAAGGTGGAAACCAATCAGATACTTCTAGTAGAACCTTCAGATCGCTGTATTTTTATAGAGGAGATGTAAATCCGTGAACAAAACATGCCCCAAGCCAAAGAGTTTGAACAAAGCAGAAAATATCATTACCAAATTGCCTGGTGTTCGTATAGGTGCAAGAATCGCAAACACGCCAATTCAGTGTTGGATGCTCTTTTTTGAAGAAATTTTGGACACAGTTGTGGAAAATACCAACTTTTATACACAAAAATAGCACCAAGATACATGAATCAATATAACGTTGTACTTACTTTTGGTCCGAGGAGGATTTTGGGCTCCAATTATTTCCTGCTAGCTTATCTCAGAGAAGATATATATTCCCCTGTATAAGTTTGACAATACCGATACAAGGGACGAGCGAAAGAATTTGGCTAAACTTGCTGCCGTTAGAGACATATTTGAAAAATTGAATGAACAGTGTAAAAACTTTATAGTGTGGGTAAATATGTGAATAGATGAAATGTCGTTAGGATTTCGTGGGATCAAAGTGTTCTCTACAGTGAATGCAAATCATTTTACACGTCGCATTTGGAGATCTATGCTGGAAGACAACCTGAAGGTCCCATTCAGATAGACAATTCTGTAATAGCACTACATCTCAGGAACTGGAAGGAATGTTACCCTGGATTGATGGTTACGAGTGTGGAAGCTGTAAGTCGTTTGATGCATGAGCACTGCTTAACTGTTGTTGGCACAATACAATTCAGTCGAAGTCTTTGCCGATAGAAGTTAAAAATGTTAAAGATAGACCTATAAAGTTTAATTTTTTGCATTCCATGCCAATATGACACTACGAGCGAGTATGCCAAATCTACCACGGTACGTAAGGCTATCCGCGGCTAAATTCCTGGTGTCTCAGTCACAGAAGAGCCCCGACTTGCGACTTCAACTGCTCGAAGGAGGGACAATTTCTGAAGTTTGTGGTTCCTGTATTTATTTGGAACAGATAAAACCATGCTGCGGCAAAATTTGATTAACGAGATTTTCCATTCAATATTTTGTGTATCAAATTTATGTACACTCATTTTATATTTTTTTACACTGATTTAGTCAAATACTTTACAAATACTTGTATGTTATTGTTATTGTCTCTTCCGTTTTTTCAATTTATAATTCCTTTTGAAAACTTGCATTTCATGTAACTCTTTTTTAAATAAATGAGAACTCCCAAGTTAATGTTTTTTTCACAACAATTTTTACTCTTAACAGTGTAAAATATACCAGGTTAACAAATGCATACCTGAAACTGGGCATATAAATGTGTTATTAGGGAAAGTGGAATGAATATGCAATAGCTGAGATTGCTTAGTTGTGTACGCTTGTCAGACCCGAACATAGGAAGAATTAATTATACTATTGAGAATCATTTACGATAATCAAATGTTATTTAAAATTATATATTGAGAAAAATAATTAATATCTTAAATATTTTAGAAATTTCATTTGCATATGTTCCAACCTGTTTACACAGATGTTTACCACATAACAGTGGTATAAACTGAACTAAAGATTTAAATAATGTTGTTAATCTTTAGACATTTGTATACTCTTTAGTAGTACGTTTAATAAATCCGATTGTTTGTTTGCTTCGGCAAAAACAGTTTCAATATAAAAAGAAAAAAGTGAGAATTGAATTCATCCTAAACAGAAAATGTTTTCTAAGTAAATTTCTAGGTCTTGAACTACCTTTGCATACTCCAGAACCAAACAATTTAATTACTATACTTATGATTATTTCTTGTACGACTTATAACATTATATAACATTTGATTATATTAAGAATAATATCATTCGCAACCCAACAATTACTTATTATTAAAAAATATATGATTGTAATACCTTTACGTCATTCTCCGAAGACAATCGACTTTATAGTTTCATATAATCCACAAAAAGTAATATATGAGACCTTATATCACTACATATCATTAATTTAAATATCAAAAGAAGATGGCACCCAGCCTTGTGAAACCCCAGGCGTAGCATCAATGGACTTTAGAGACATCATCGAAAGATGTAAAATAAAATTAGAGTATAGAAAGAAATTGGCTTTTGCAGAACGTTCTCTGATAAATTAATGTTGTTGAGGGATTAAACATTTTTGAAACATTAAATAATAATTTAACAATAAGTACGTCAAGTACATACTGGCAGATTGAATATCGAATATTAATTTTATTATTAATTAATTAATTTTATGACTTAAAAATGGGCTGAACATCAAATAGTCAGATGAGGTTATATTTATATCATATAAATTAACATTTGGTTTCAATTTCAATTTAAAGAGTTGGTAATAAAATGTGAAACCACTTCATTATTATACAGTTATATAATTATATATATAAGCATTCGTTGGTTATCGTTCCAAATCTTGGTTAAGCGGTCTATCTTGGATAATATTTTATATATGTTAGACATCAGGCTGATAGGTTTATAAGTAGCGATATCATTTTTTCCTTTTTTATGTAGGAATATTATGGTAGAGATTTTCCATTGATGAAGTATATATTCTGTATATAAAATTTCATTTAATAGCTCTATCATGGTGTTTAGTGTTTTGGTAGACGTCCCTATCTGGATCTGGATTGAGTTTTCCAAGGGTGATCAAATCAGTGACCAGAGCACCTAGGCCTCACTAGGCCCATTGTGCCCCCCTGGCTGAGACAGTACTCCGTTGTTTTGCTTCCAGAACTTCTTCTCTATGCATGGAATATCTTCTTCGTCTTGGCTTTCGTAGACAGCTGGTTCTCCTCATCGGTGTATAACTCGCGATAATAGTCCGTTGCGATTTATAGTATTTCCATTCTGTAGGTCTTGTTACTTTTAGTTCTTCGGTGTTTGATTGTTTCGGTTCTTGTACCCTGTCTATGTCTAAATTGATTTCTTTACTTAGCTTTACTATCTCTTGTCTATTGGTCTTCCTGTCTTTGAATAATATATTTCTTTGTTTGATTAAACTTCTAGCTTTTGGTCCTAATTTGTCTTTTGTCAACTTGTTTCTTATAATGTTATTTTTTATTTATTTTAGTTCTATTTCTATGGTATCACATTTTTCTTGAATTTTATTAAGTAAGTTTTGTACTTTTATTAGACTAGTATCTGGGGTATCTAAAATAGGATCAGGAATTGTCAATGTTATTTTTTTAAATGATTTTAAATAATTTTTCTTGACGTTTTTGGTTCTACTAAGTATGTTTGACTTCTTAGTATTCTAATATCGGTATTTTAGTTGAGCTGGTTGAAAACATCTGAGAACCATTTCTATTTGTTAGGAATAATATAATCAATTTCGTTCGTCGTTTTCCCATCAGGTGAGTCCATTTTCTATTATTTTTTCTTTTATAGCTGTTCATAATGTGAATAAGGTCCAAGTATTTTATCTTCTTATTTTTTCCTGTTTCCGATTTGGCCGTTAAAATCTCCCATTATGATTACAGTTTTATTTAGGTTTGTCATTACTTTGTTAAGGTTGTTGCAAAATTGGTTTTTATTTTCTCTTTAGCAATCTCAGTTGGAGGCTGATGTTTAAAACGGCGATTCTGTCTGAAATTTCTTTGATTTCGATTATATGCTATTATTTTTGAGGTGTTTTTTCACAATAAATCCTACTCCTTATAATCCAGTTGTTTCATTTTTGTAGTATATTATGTATTTTTCGTGTTCTTCGATTTTCTCATCCCCTCTTCGTGTCTCACTCAATCCAACGACATCCCAATTTACTGTTTCTAAAGTGTGTTCTAGTTCTAATAGAGATTCCTAAGATTTTATTGATCTTATGTTAAGCGTAGCTATGTTTAGTTTTATCCAGTGATTCGTGAGTAATATTGTCTTCTTCAAGCTTTACGGGGTTGTGGTCTATCGCTCCGCGATGACCAGCCGTATTAGGGATCTGGTTGTTTATTTTCCATGTGGTTTTTGTATTGTGTTGTTGTCCGGTGTCCAACAATTCCTATGCTATATTTTGTTGTATGTGTTTGTCCGAAAATGATTAGTTATAGTTACTATTAATGATTACTACTATGTGATAGTGTTTATATCATATACAGTTTTTGCTTAGAATCTTTTATTTTAATGAAAAATGTATACAATGAAGACTTATGTTAATTTTCTTTGCAAGTTATTTAAAAGCATTCATTAAATATATCCCTGAAAATAATACATTGTTTCTTTACATCATATGCCTTATTATACATATTTTCATTTATTTCTGGCCCAAATTATCAGTAAGTTGCATATTTATTAAGTCGGATATATATTCCCCTATATTATTGGTAATTACAAAATTCTGACATCTATCACAATTTTCAACTATCCAAAATGCATGCAAAATAGTAAAATATTTTCATAATTGGCTCTTTATTCTATCTTCTCGTATCTAGTTTGTTGACTAATTTCATTTAATTTTTTTAAGTTTAATATTATCCGCATTTTCCAATAATTTTTTCACTTACCTTAAATCCATTAGCCATTACGTGTGTTAACAAGCAATTTTTGTAATTTGATTTGAGTTAAGATTCAATAACCCAACACATTTAAACAATTGTTTAATAGTTGCTGAGAGGTTCGATAAAGTTAATATCAGCCCTACATTTTGCGGCTTTCGAATTATAAGTTTATAACTATATATAATTTTGCATTTTTTATCATCTCTTTAATATATTTTCTTGTAGAGTTTTGTACAATACCTAAGCCTTCAAAATCAGTTTCTGCAAGTTCCACTGCAATTTCTTAAAATAATTTCAAAAAATTGTTCAACTGTTTTAAATCTTCAATTCTTCAATTGTATTAGTCAAATGAACTGCTATTTCGTACTAAAGTATTGCACTATAAACAACGCAATTTAAAACTGGTACTTTAGATACAAAGAATTGTGTATTATACCAGCAATCATTCATAACTAACTCAATAATAAAGTTGGTTATATTTTTATTTTATTTAAGCTTAATATTTTTAACATATAAATATAAACATATCTCGCAAAATCAATATTTTAAGCTCGATATTAACAAAATTATTATGAAATCTAATACCAGGATTTGGAAATGAACTTTGCAACGCTGTACAAAATTATAGTCCTTCGGCACATTTACAATATAATCACACAATGAACTCCAATAAACTTGCACTTGCTCTGTTGCAGTTTTACGATACACCAACTCTTCAGCGTAGCACAGCAATAAAGTAATAACGAGTCTAGCGAAACCAACAAAGCCTTGTTTTGGCTGGAACCTTGGAAATCAATGAGGCCGCTAATAATGTTTGGGGCAAACACCCAATAAAGCAATTTCCAAATTTCTGGATAGTTTTTATTGCATAACTGTTGGATCGTAAAACGGGGCAGAGAATTCGTTTTTCCTTCGAAGGTCGGCTGGAGAATTGCCCACGGATAATGCCACAATTGCGTTCAATTGGAGGTTGTTTATGACCGCCATTTATCATACGGACCCTAATTTCTTGCCTCCAAGTCAACAAATGTAAATTAACCTGGCGTTTGCGTTTGGGGTTAGTTTTGATTGAACGATTTAAAGCTGAAAATTGTTCATTGTTAACATATGGGAGGTATAAATATTCAGTAAAAAAAGAGTTATCGAATTACTATGTCCATAAATTTGTCATATATGAAGAGATTACTAATGAACTTGTTATAGAAAAATTTATTAAAGAAATGAATATGATTTTCACAGGGTGTTAATGATTGTGTTTGTGGAATTTGGATTGTGCGATTATTCATTCATGATTTATTGGAAGTTTTTCAAAGCGTTTACGTTAAACAATGAATGTGTAAATTTGGTTTGGGTAGCAAGTAATTCAATATTTTAATAATGATTACTTATTTTACTTCTTTATATTCGAAAAATAAGTGATTTCTTAATAATTCAAAAAGTATGTCATTTTCAAACTACAATAAGATTTGTCAAATATTTATTTTAATTAAAGTCTGCACATTTGTAATTATATTAATGAATTGTTTGAATAAATCAAAAGCGATTATAAACACAATATTTTTAAGGAAAATACAGTCTCCATATTAGGAAACTACTTGTCTTATTTCTGAAATCTATTTCGGATATAATAATAATAATCATAATATTTATTTCCCAACAGTAAAAGAAAAATAGTTACAGGACAATATAGTTTAAAATTAATGATCTTCTAAAAGTTCGTTTAAGTAAATATGCTACTTATTATAAAAATTGGAGAGTACATTAGACTTGGTAATTGGTAAGTAAAAAGTATTTGTGTATAAACAAGAAGATAGTCTGGGAACAGCAATTTGGACCTTGTTAAGTAAATAGGGATAGTCAATTTTATGTAAGACATTGCTGCACTATTATTATTTCTACGGTTGGAAAGTGATTCAAAATCATGATATACCAATAAAAGGTTATAATCAAATCAACAAGCACGGCTGGAGATAGTGGAGGCTATAGAAAATAGCGAAAAATCTATGGGTATATTCTTAGACTTGTCAAAAGCTTTTGACACGATGAACCATCAAATACTTATTAATAAATTAGAGTTATATGGTATTCGAGGTACTGCACTAGGTTTAATTAATAACATCATATTTATCGGATAGAAAACAAATGGTTAGAATTAAAGACGTAATATTTAATGAAATCGCTATAAAAATAGGTGCTCCGCAAGGAAGCATACTCGGACTCTTGTTTTTAATTTTTATCAATAATATCACGATTATTTCATCAAATAATCTAATTTTAAATTACCAGCATTTTGGTAAAAAATAAATCAGAAAACGAGTTAAGGATGCACTCAAAAACAATATTTAATTCGGTAGAAAACTGGCTGAATATAAATAAGTTTATATTAAACAAAGATAAAACAAGCACAAATTTATTTCTTTCCGGTTCGGAGTTTCCTAGTGTATTGCAACTTGGAAGTGCACTGTTTAAATCACTTAAACAATGGTGATTGATTGGGTTTGAGTGGAAGAACATATTCAATTGTGAACTCCGCCCGTGCTTCTTTCGGCCAAAATTTTATGTATAGTTTTTTAATAATTTGTGTTAATAATTTCTTTAAATGTATTATTTATGAAAGAAGACCGAAGATAACTAAATAAATAAACAAAACATCCTGTACTTTGTTTAAGACTAATAATTTAATGGAGACACCAAAAAATATAATTTTAGATAATGATAAATACAATTTCGACTCGCACACTAAATTTTTAGGAATAGTAATCGATGATAAATGCAGTTGGAGTTTTCACATAGATTACACTGTTTCAAAACTAAGTCAAATATGTTACATGCTTCGGGTGGTTCATAAAAACACAGATCTAAAAACAACTAGAATGGTCTATGATTCCAATTTTGTATCAATTTTGAGGTTTGGTATCATTTACTGGGGAATATCAAAAGATATAGGAAGAGTATTCATTATTCAAAAAGGTGCACTAAGAACTATGTTATCTTTAAGTGCAACAGAATCATGTAGAAATTATTGTCATTTACAAAGTATGTTAGCAATATATGGCTTATATATATATATATATATATATATATATATATATATATATATATATATATATATATATATATATGAATGTTTAATATTTCTGTCGAAAAACAAGTCCAAGTTTGAATCCGCTAACAACAAACATACTTATAATACAAGAAATAAAACAGATTTTTGTTACCCTGTTCATAAGTTGACAAAAAGAGAAAAAGGTGTATTTTACTAGTCAATTTAGTCAATTAAACTTAACAATAACTTACCATCTTGTTTAAAAAAATATAGCTTCGTTTCGTTTATACAAAATTAAAAATTTAATTTGCTTTGTAATTTGGAACCATATTCATTTCAGGAATATTTTGAATGTAACCTGAATTTATATTTAAATTAAGTATGTATTTAGTTTTAAGAGTATCTACTGTCGCATTTAAAGTTCTACTTATTATTTCTTCTGTATCTTTTTATTGACGCTATTTTTCAACTTACATGTATGTATGTATATGTGTATAATGTAACTTTGGAAAATAAAGAAAAATATCTATCTATCTATCTAAGTGTTTTTTACAGGAAGCAACACAAGTCAAATTATCGACGAAATTGAATTGGGAAATATAATGTTTCAGTTAAATTAAAATACAAAATTACTCGGAGTAGTAATTGATAAAAATTTAAACTGGAAAGATCACTGCATGTATATAGTAGGGAATTTAAATTCGATTACCTATTCTTTTGGAATTTTATCAAAGATGTTTGATATTAAGACACTAATTTGGATATACTAATCTAATTTTGAATCGATTCTAAGATACGGGATAATTTTTTATGGTAACAGTACCTTCTCCAACGAGGTAAATGAGAAAATCATTCATGAAAAATATTCATTATACAAAAGAGGGTAATCAGAATTATTTTTGGCCTAAAATATACTGAATCTTGCCGAGGGAAATTTAAGTCAAATGAAATTTTAACCTTATATAGTTTATATGTGTTTGAACTTCTTATAATTTTAAAAACAAATTAGAGTTCGTAAATCGTATAAAGAACCATACATACGAAACAAGAAATGAACAAATATATAACTATCCGCTGCATAAATCAGTAATGTTTGAAAAGGCTTCTTTTTTTTGTGGAGCAGACTGTAGTTTGACATGTGTAAGCATTTCTATGTAGTAGCATGAAATAAATATTATTATTATTATTATACGCTGTGATTAACTGGAGGTGGCGTACTGCTTAATTTAGATAAAAACATTTTTACTGAGACACCACACATTTAGTTAACTTGGTTCCTTTACTTAACGTAGCTGCTTGTAAATGCAACATGGATTGTTTTAGTTTCTATACGATTGTCCTATATATACCACCAGATATATCACATGAGTCCTTTCTTCGAAGCTTTAGAGGTACCTTAAGTGATAAACAATTATTAATACTGGTTGATTTTAACGTACCTCAATATACAGAACAAACTCAATCGTCGTATATTTACCCAAAAGTCAATATTCTGCAAAATTTTGTCATTTCTTTGGGACTTGTATAGCACAACATGAATTATAATGAAAACGGAAAATTCTTGTGTTCTCTAACATCAATACAAAATTCACTTTGAAACGTGATACGTGCCACTCATAACTGAGGATTTTCATCATCCTCTTTTATCTGCGTATATGAATGTTATAGTACTTAGGAAGGCAACGGCATTCCCTAGTAATAATAACAGCTACTGTAACTACAGAAAAGCCAACTACCTGATTCTATATAATGATCTTGCATATGATGATTGGTCTTTTCTTGAGAATATTTGTGATGTTAATAAGGCCGTTCAAGCATTTTATAATGTCATTGATAATAAATTTGATTCTTCTACGCCCAGATGGGTTTTAAGAAATAAATAATTTCCGTCGTCCTTTTCTATTTATATCAAGAAATTGATTCAAATTAAGGAGAAGTATCGACGTAAATGGACAGCAGCTAATTCTGTGTTTTATCGTTGAGAAGATAATAGACTATGTGCGCAGCAACTCTGGTGATACTAGGATTCCGCCTAAACTTCATGATGCTAATATTATGTATCATGTACCACAAGATATTGTTTCAGCATTTGGTAAGTTGTTCTCTATGCATTCCCAACATCCACGTGTTGAAGATGTAAGTGATGTTCCAGTCAATGATGTTTCCTACAATACTATTGTGATTAGTCTTAAAAGTATTAACAAACTATTTATATTTGTAAACCCATTATTAATTATTTTTAAATTAACAGTACGTACTAACTCATTTTAAAACATCTGGAAACGCGAAAGAATTACACCTGTGCATAAAAGGGAGAAATACATAATTACCGTCATGTCTCTGTACACTGTAACTTTGCTAAAGAATTTGAACATATCATGTATGTGAGATTTACAGTCAAGTTATAGGACGTTCGACAGGTACTAACTTAGCAGTCATTACACAGCACATTAGTGAGGTATTAGATAATTGTGATCAGTTAGATGTCATAAAAATTTGCTGATTAAATTGAAAACGTTTGGGTTGTCTTATTCTACTTTACAATTAATTACGTCCTATTTATATAACCGTGCGAGTTATGTGCAGTATAAAGCTACAAGTCATTAGAATTTAGTTCTAGATCTGGTGTTCCTCAGGGCTTAAACCTGGGACCTCTATTGTTTGTATATATATAAATAATACAATTAGTTCATTAACCTGTAGTGTGTTAGCATACGCTAATGATTTAAAAACATTTGTAACTATTAATAATCTAAATGAAGCACTTTTACTTCAGAAAAATTTGTACAATATTACTAATTGGTGTGAGTTAAATATGTTAAAATTAAACACTATAAAGGGCTCTGTTGTTCTATACTGGCAAACGTTCTTGTTTTAATTTTGCTTATAATGTCATGGTACTTGATTATTTATTATTTAAGCTTGGTTAAGTGAGGGATTTAGGGGTATGGTTTGACTGTAAACTTATATTCATTAATCACATAACACAGTTTTTTCTAAGCGCATCTAAATCACTTGATTTCATTATGCACATATGTAGATATTTTAGAGATTCTTTCGTTATGAAATCTCTGTACTCTGCTTTTGTTCTAAGCAAACTTGAATATCTGTCGCCCCAGTATAACAGTTGAACGGATTAAAATATTTGAAATATTTATCATTTAAAATCGATGGAACATACTCAATAAGAAATATAGATTTAAATTCAACTTTATTTCAGAAAATAGTGAAATACATAGAGAATAGCTAAATAGAACACTAAAATGAAAACGTCACGTATCAAAAATAATAATTAATACGATATATACACACATGAATTTCTTAACTTCTTATCAATCCTTTAGCGAATAGAGTTCTTTATGAATTATGTACTCTTTGAGACTGCGTTTGAAACACTTGAAGTCCGTTATTAATTGAATTCTTAAATATAAGTTTATTAAATAACTTTACCGCACTACATATAATTTACAAGTGCAACGGATTCAAACTATAGAATACTGTATTCTATCAGATAGACGCAAATTTTATTATGATAATTATAATATGTATAGTATAATAAATATGAATAAAATAACTGTAAAGATAAAATTAAATAAAGTACATAAATGGTCGATAAGAAAGATGATACTAAAACACAGGTATTAAAAAACAGCGCAAAACAAGTGCATATAACAATGTATAAATAAAAAATAAATAAATATAGATAAAATAGTACTTAGAATAACATGAATGAGTATATAAAAGGATCATATTAAAACAATAACATAAAAAATCGATAAAATTATTGTATAAATACAAAATATAATATATATAGATTAAATAATTGTAGAAATAATATTTTTAAAAAAATAGATAGATACATATAAAAACAATACAAACATATTGATTTAAAACACGTTAAATTATAAACAATATAAAATTTAAAGTATTGAATTATTAACAAAACAGACATGTTAATATACACACATGAAATTATTAAACATTTTCTATAGGGCTCGATAAAAATTCATCGAATGAGTAAAACGATTTTTAAAGAAGATATTTACGAATCTTTGATTTAAATAAATTCTTTGGAGGTTTTGAATCATTTCAGGTAATGCATACTTAGAAAGCCTAAGTGAATTTAACCGCAACTCGTTTTTTCCGCGAGTGTCATAGTGATGAAAGGATGTATTTTGGCGATATTTGTCGGTATTACACTTAACATGCATTAAACATTGCATACAAAATATATCGTTTAAAATTGAAGAATGTCCCCAAATAATTATACCATAGCAAATGTGCGAGTGCACAAAGGCAAAATATGCAGTGCGAACCATATTTGTTGTGACCGATCTTTCTAAATTTCTCAGAACAAAAATATTTTTAGATAACTTTGTTGTTAGTAATTTCCCATGTGCTTGCCACGAATTTTACCACGAATTTTAGACGGTTTTATGTGTTTTAGGGTTAATAGTGGTTGTTTTCGTGACATTTAATTTTAAATGGTTGCCATTAAACCACATTTCAGCAACTGACTTGTCTGTATTCAATTTCTGCTCTACAGTTATAAGGGAGTCTCCACGAGCAATTAGAGTTGTGTTTGAGATGCAATCAGGAAGGTCGTTGATATATCAAGAACAAAATGGGTCCTAGGATAGAACCTTGGGGAATATCATGGTTTATTGGAAGCAAATTTGTTTGCGTTCCATCATTATTAATAACAACCTGTTTTCTTTCAGATAGGTATGACGCAATCATACGTATTGCACACGGGTTGAAATTAATAAAATAAAGTTTTCTACAAAGTATACTATGCGTCATACAATCAAAAGCTTTACTGAGATCTAGGAAATTGCAAAGTACAACTTCTTCATTTTCACATTGATGCATAAGTATTTTGGCAATGTATGTACATTGTAGAGTGAGTACTGCCAGGCTTATTTAGTTTTTCGAATTCTGGATAATAGTAGGTAAACCACGAATCTATTTAATTTTTAAATTTATTTCGCCATTTGCAGTTCTGCGTTTCAATTAATTCTTTACTGTTTGATAGTAGGCAGCTTGCATACGAGTTTGATCATATGAAATACTAAGTCGATTGAATCTGTCGATTGTTTTCAATTTATAGCAATTTTGAATAGCATTGATTACTAAAGAATGATTGCGTAGGCATATTTTAATTAGCCTGTTGCTTTGTTTCGTGTTGGATCAATTTTTCCTAATCTTATAGGTTGCATATCAGATTGATCAGGGTTTAATATAGGAAGAATATCATAAATAATACGAATATCATGTTCAATAAGCTGTTGCTCCGAGCCACATTTAGGTTCTTTCAACTTTGTTATTTCTACGTTTTTTGCGTTCTATTATATCTCCTGAATAATCAGCTCAGTGTCTAACTGAGGCGGTTGGAAAGAATGTTGATTTACATTTGCAGACCTTTTTATTTGTTTGATATCCTCTTATAATGCAACAATTACATCTTTGAGTCACATAAAGTCATTACCTAATTCAATACATTGTCTGCAACTGCAAGCGAGACCCTTTCTGGAATTTATTTTTCGAATCTCAGATTTAGTGAGATCGGCACATAAGAATATTATCAGAAATAGTAACATGTTTTTGAAAAGTACAAAATTGATCTCTTTTCTTTTACTTTTTAACCAGATATATAGGGTACTTCGTATATATCCACCTTTTTTATATAAATATTGCAGTTAAGCAACTACCAAATTTCATCGAAATATGAATCACGCCCAACTCTACTGACCTGTATCGACACATTTATATTTTTTTACATATCTCCTTAAGAATAACATGTAGTCGAAACTAGTATGAGAAAAATAAAAAAAGTGAAACAATACAAAGAGTTTTATTCAACAATCTAATTAATACAAAAATTATTTACCACAGATTAAGTGAGAAATTAATTCATCGTATAGTTACTAAATGTTTTACTGGCATCGGATTCCTCGCAATTAAATAAAAGAAACCATTTGTTCGGAAGGTACAAATTTTATAAACCAACTTATATATTTTTACTCTTATGATAGTTTGATAATGTTGAACAGCATATTTAGAGAAATAGACTACAGAAAGATATTATACCTATTACTGCAGCTTGAGGCTAAAGCAATTTTAGATATTATGCAGACAGTCTCGATTTTAAGAAATGTTGAGGCTACGATTTTTTGAGACTACTAGTATCATTCCTGAAATCTATTTGAGAGTTTAGCGCATGGGTATCATGAAAAATAGAAACACCTTGTAGTGACGCACAAAATGTATCAGTTTACTTTTGTTTTAATAAGATAGATAGGATAGCTCCGATTTGCCCACTTCTTTAGATCAATCTTTTAACACACGCGTTATAAACAGTTTATAAACAGTTGCTAAATGTTTTACAATAAGCAAATTATAAAAGATCTTTAATGGTATAGAACAGGTTTATTAATTTTAGTCTTATTCTATAAAATTATCCATGATTTTGTGGCTCTGCAAGTGATGAAGATTAAGTTTTGTTGGTATTTTTCCACAAACATTCTTTTTTTTACATTGCGACTTTTCGTATATTATTATATTTTTTTTTCATAAATCAGTCAACTAGCTTTTTGTACTGTTCATTTTATGTTTATGTTTATTAATTCTTTGTACATCTTTCTTAAAAAATACATTTCAAAACAAATAAATTACAAAAAACATACATAAAATTTTGGGTGAAAGAAGCACGGGCGGAGTTCATATTAAAATACGTTCTTCCACTCAAACCCATATTGTACCGTCATGTAAGAAGCTGGCATCATCTTTACATTTATTTCAATACATCGATTTGAATTTTCTTTTTCTGAATTCTGAATTTTAATTTTAAATTATTAGTAAGAAATTACACCTATTGTAACAAATATGTTTATTTTAGCGATGAGCGCTTAAATTACGGATCAATAAGATAATAAATTTCATTTGTAAATGAGACACAATAACTTTGTTTTACCACTATATTTTAAACAAACAATTTTAAAACAAAGTTATTGTGTCTCATTTACAAATCATTCAAGATGTACCACGAAGTAAACGCCTCCACCATCAAATACTTAATAAATTTCAATTTTCAAATATTTAAAGCTGGATATGAATGTACTATATTAAAACGTAAATAAAAAATAACAATGAAGACCACTACCATACTTTACATTTAGGTAGATCTTAGCTCTTTTAACAATATTTTTGCTTAATATATTTATTAATAGTTAGGTAAAAATTAAAAGATCTTTTATATGTATGTTTATGTAGTTAATGTTGTCATATTTGGATTTCAGTTAATGAGAAAATTTTTGCAGTTAAATAATTTATTTAATATGAATGGTTTCTATTTCTTTTAAACATCTGAAAGAATAATAAAGAATAAAAAGAATAATAATTTTTCGTGCTTTTTTTTCTAATTATTACTCTTAAAGAATATTCTTTTATATTTATGTATGGTAAATGGTTAAAAAATGTTTCTAAATAATTAATAAATTAAAAAGAAAGGTTAGACCCGTTTCAGGTAAAATTTAGTTTAATTATTATCTGTTTAACGATTGAAATTGAATTTTCGCGGGTGAATTTAAATTATATTTATATTAACTTTAAAATATAAATTTAAGTAAAAGAAATAAGATGAGCACACTTATCACTCTGAAATATTTTATATTTTCTATTGACCTCAGAAATCCTATTTGACTTGAAAATTGTTTATTTAGCTGAATGCAGTCAGATCAGATTTTATATAATTAGTTAAAAATAAAAAGTATATAAATAAATATCATGCACGCTGAAAATATGCTTGTGTTTATTTTTTATCAAGGTAGCGTGGCCGAGCGGTCTAAGGCGCTGGTTTAAGGCACCAGTGTCTTCGGAGGCGTGGGTTCGAATCCCACCGCTGCCATGTCTGTTTTACTTTACAAATATCACACCTCTAGAGACTTTTCCAATAAAGCAGATGTGAGCAATTGAATTGTTTGAAATATAATAGCCTCATAAATCCAGTAAATATTTTATTTTCAAATAATTTTTGTTTACATACTGTGCACCAGAATAAAATCATGAATGTCTGAATTTGATCTAAAAGTATTTTTATAATACGTACGTACTTTGCAAAATATACTCTATTTAATAATATGTGACGATTGCCTTTTGCCTATCTTGCAAAACAATATTCTATATATCAGTTTTTTTCAAATATTCGCCTTATTTTCGATATGATTTAACATTATTTGTGACAACTGTTATTCGTTGAAAATTGTAATATTCTCCTGCTAAAAATATCCTAATTTTTTATCTCTATTTCTTCTAAATCACTGTAAGATAACACACGAAATGCTTTACATTAGTTATCAAAGTATTACCGGTATTTTAATATATTGTTTAGATCGCATTCAATAATCTCATTATTACATTCTTGATATTAGTATTTTTCGTTAATTCTGGATTATAATAATTACTGGGCATAATCTATTGTCAATTTATTGATGCTTATATGCAGTTAGAGTAGAAATTTAAATAGCTGTATCTCCCTCGATACAATATATGGTCACCTTTAAGCATAACAATTATAGATTATTTTAGATTAATTGAGTGGGAATTATTTTAAGCATGATAGAAAAACATATGACATACCAAATAGTAACTATATATTAAGTTCCCCAATGCATCGACTGTCACGTATATATAATGAGCTAAGTCGGAATGTCGATTTATTTGTTTCTTATGTTAAGATATTTTCGAAGCAAGTCTTAATTCACCTAAATAATGTTTCTTAGCTTGTTGTAATTTTCGTTTGCGCACTAAAGTTACGTTTGTACATATCAATGTTATTTTATTTTAGTTATTTTTTTTTTTTATAAATAATTTTCTGTTTATCGTCCCTGTAATTGGACCTTGGGTCTGTTGGGCATTGGGTATTGATTTAAATAAATAAATAAATAAACAATGTTAGGTTAATTCATTTAACCTCCATAAGAATTGAATTTTTCTATTTTTAGAAATAAATATTAGAAGTTAACCACTTCCATATGTTATTTAATCCCATACCATCATTTGCATCCATAATGCAGATCACAAAGTCATCATTTAAACACAAAACCGAACCTCGTCACCAAAAAACACATTTTTTTACTAGTTATACACAAGTACATAATATTCCTCGATGCCCTAAGAAATATATAAAGATTATATTTACCTCTAATTAATAGTTGTACTAATATGGTCATACTAGATACGTACTTATAGAACGTAAAATATGTTATAACTGAATACAACAATATATAAAACAATACAAAAATAGTAGAAGATAAGACCTAAAGAAACAAAATAATTATTTATTTGTATTTCTGTCAAATAAACTATTTTATTAATAACCCTAAGTGAATATGGTATGAGAAGATATGAAAAATAAATGGATTTGAAATGATTTAATTATAATACACTTAAAACAAAATACTGATGGAAGAAGTAGTATATTGTAAAATTAGAATTAAGAATTTAAAATAAATTTGTTGCTATATGATAATTCATTATTAATCCAATCCATTATTTTTTAGTACAGTAATTGTAATTGATAGTGAAATTTTTGCAGTGTTTCAATATTAATGAAGCGTTATGTGATAGAACAGTTTTAGATTATTGTTTTCCTCAACGGTAAGTTCTAGATTTTGCTCTAGAGAAGCAGAAGTTGTAACTACAGTCCCCATTATTATATCTGTAGTCTGATTGTAGAGATAATTATCTACACATCCCTCGGCCACGAAAAGCGCCATCAGCCAATGCGCTTAAGGGCAAGTAAATCACCACCAGCATTCACAAGAAGGGCGAAAACAAAGATTTGTATACTCCGAAGGATTTATTATGTTATATATATTGGAGGCTTCTACTTCGTTATACATTTTTGTAAATTGAATAAAACACGATAACTTTGTTTGTATAACTTGAAAACTTTTTATTGTGACTAACACATGTGTTTGATAATGACAAGCTAAATTTGTCGAAACTAGTCACAATAAAAAGTTTTCAAGTTATACAAACAAAGTTATCGTGTTTTATTCAATTTCCGAAGGATTTTCCAAGTTTAAATACTGGGCAATTTGTTTCAGGATATTGCCAATTTTATTAATTTCCACTTGCTTTGTGCATCTCCCTTTTTGGTAATTCGTGAAAAATTGGTTGATTGATTAAGTTTAAGACGAATGTCTACGTATTTTTTGCGGACATAATAAAAGGCTCCAGATATAACAAATGATATCTCAATTTTTGCCTTACTTGTGGAAATATTAAAAAATTTTTCTTTACCTAAATCTTCAATATCTTTCATTTGCAAATTCTTAAATTCCTGCTTGCGACAGACTCCGCTTATTCCGATAATTAAAACAGTCTGCAATAAACAATAATATTGATACACGGAGATATGATTTTAAATTTGAAACACTTACTTTTGTAACAGAAAATTGAAATCGGGAGCGTCTTCTATAAACCTATTAACTTGAGCAGTCGTTAACATATTCGATTTTTTACTTCTGAATCGAATCCATCGTCTTTTCAAAAACGATTTTAATTTGGAATACTTCGCAATATAGAGGTTATGTTTCACTATTAAAACACTTCGCAACATCGGAAATATGGCCTAAAGAAATGAAGGTTTGAATTTCTTACTCATGTCGCCAAAATAAGCTAGCTAACAACACAATTTTTGAACGTCAATCCATGAATTTACCATAAACAACTTCGTAACGAGCTTTTTATTTTTCTGAGAGAAGATCCGCTGCGGTATGTTCTGCTAGTTGTCTAATTTCTGGTGGAGTTCTAACAATTTCTTCTGTCGAGTCACTTTCACTCATTTTAACAATGAATAAATGAATTATTAATGATAATTAAACCAAAATAACGCCAATGTAACGCCTTGTGTATTCAACAATGATATAGGTTATAGGTTAACATAGGGTGCTAGTGAGGTGTGTTAGCCTCTCTTGAACTGCGACCTAAAAGATCTATTGTTCTACCCTTAACCAATCACTTCCCAATTAGACCCACGTCCTCCATGAACCTGGTAACTTTCTTGGGGGTGATATTGCTCTCTTGTTCGTGGGATAATCGGTCCCTACCGAAGTGTGAAAGACGTTTGTGAATAATCGCCGAATCACATAATCTGCAGTTTCCACTTTCCTCTTTTCCCATTTTCCACAAATGGTATCGGAAGGCACAATGGCCTGTCATGAGTCCGGTGAAAGTTCTTAGCTTATTCCTTCTGAGTTTAAGCACCTTGTGGATGTGTTCGAGTTTCATGACTTGTTTTGATAGACGTAGACCTGGTACATTGTTTGAATGCTTACGACTTCTGTCCTCTTACCATTTTTGCACCACCTCTTTTCTGTGCGCCATGAGGAGTTTACAAAACGGCTCTGGTCCTAAAGAGTGGCATTTGCACCTCTTTTTGCGAGTTCATTGGCCACTTCGTTGCCTTTAATATCCCCGTGCCCTGGGACCCACATAAGAGTCAACGAGTTATCTTCGCCAGTTGCAAGAGGGATCTTCGACATTCCCTGACAGTCCGTGAGCCGTGACTATAGGCTCGAACAGCCTTTAATGTGGCTTGGCTGTCTGAGTTGATATATAATTGCGCGCCATTTAGGTGCATATGCAAGCATTCTCTGGCGCATATATCAATTGCAATCGTTTCCGCTTGCAAAATCGTGGGCGTCGTGCCCAGAGCCATGAAGCTCCTGTGGTTTTGGTTAGGGCCATAAATGCCTATTCCAGTACCTATGGTATTCTTGACACCATCCGTGTACTAGGCTCGCTCCCTCGTCCAAACTCATTGACTCTCATCAAAGCCGTTTTGGGGTCGACACCTTAAACGGTAATTCGAATTCGAGCTACCTGGTGTTTTCTTCCTCTGGTGTAGTCGGGGGGCAGCCACAAGTTCTCTTTTTGTACCACTAGATGGAGCGGTGTGAGATCAATGACTGCCTCCATTCCCACAGTTGTCGTTTGCATGGCCCCGGTAATTCTTAGACATGCTAAACGTTGAAGCCTACTCAGCTTCTTTTGCGTATCTAGTTTTTAGGTCTTATCACCGCCGTTCTATACAGCCATTACTTGATCTTGGGCTTTAATCCCCAGGTTTTCCCATAAGCTGCCGACAGGCGTAAAGCGATATCGTTGCCTTCGCCATGATTTTATCGACATGCTGATTCCAAGTCAGTTTGGTGTCCAGAATTATACCCAGGTATTTTACTTCGTTGGAGAGTATTATCTCTATTCCATTCAGTGAGGGAGCCCTTATGGGCAGCTTTCTCCTACGCGTGAATGGAACTATGATCGTTTTATTCGGGTTGATACTTAGTCCTTCCCGAACACACCAGTTATTGATGCTATTCATTGCTTTTTGCATTAGGATCAACAATGATAAATGTCAAATTTATTTGACTAAGCTACTTGATTGGAGCTTTGTCATAATTATTAGAACGTGATATATTACGTGCTAGTTTTTTCTTCACTACGTGCATATTTTATAATGCCGTGGTTACTAGTTAACAAACGATTGAGTTCTTGTCGACTTACTATTATGGGAGTAGAAAAATATATTTATAATATTTGTAGAAACTTATTCCTTCAACGCGGAGAAGAATTTTGTAAACTTCGTACAAAATTCTTCTCCGCGTTGAAGGAATAAGTTTCTACAAATATTATAAATATATTTTTGAGTTGTGTTACTTATACATTATGTAAAATGAGCATTCGGGAAAATCGAGTACACTTTTGTCGGGGACATTGGACATTTAGTTCTTACTATATAATGACATAACTTTGTGTGTTTAATACGTATAAGTGATTTAGAGCGACAGGCATTTTCCCATTTGACCAGCAACCCTTCACAGAAATTTATTCCGTTGCGTCGCAATTGAGCGGAGTAAATGCGTCCGACTATGACGAAGAAGATAAAGGTATTCAGCATCGAATCATTGGGCATGGCGATGCAATATTAACCGTAGCACATGTAGAATTTATGACATCCGGGCCATCTACAGGCGCTTCACCTTCCATAAGCCTAGCACTTTTAGCAAGCTCATTATTTCAATCGAACAGCTCCGTGATGCATTGAAATCATTAAAAAATTAAATAAAAATGCATACATAAGTACACTAACTAACTTAAAATTTAAAATATAGAACTTGAAGGCGGAAGATACGACTTCTCGTGTTCTTCCACTCGACCCATTATAGTTGGCAACTGGTAATGATTTTTTAAATTTTGTGTCTATTTCTAACGGATTTAGGTCCCACTTTTGTAGACCTTATTTTATGTGATTTTGTAAACCTTATTTATGTGATTTATGTGTTATGTTAATGTGACATTTGATATAATAAAGTGTACAATTTAAAACATTTGATAAAAATACTCATACCAAATGATTTTTTTTTCTCATACTACGAAACCAAGCTCTCTGGCCAAAATAAAAGTAAGCCTAAGAATATCCCGTCTCCCCCCAATATTTAGTAATGAATCTTGATTTTGTTTGTGGCAAAATATTTGACAGATAATGGTAAAATGATTTCATAATTTGTTTTGCTCTTTAAGTTGCTGAGTAATCCCTGGTGTTATACGATAGTTTGGGGTACCATATTAGTCACTTCGATTCTAGTTTCCATTCTTGTCAGTTTAGATCCATATCGATACATCCACGTGATTTTGCAGTGCATTGAATTACCGAGGCTAAATAAACGACTCGAAATAATTTTTGATTAGGATAGCGAACTCTTTAGTACATAATTTTTTCTCCGATTCGTAATCTATGTTTACATAAGATGTTTGTCATACACAGCAAATATTTTGCAGGACTCTCGTCGTTACCTTCAACATACCTGAATGAAGTTCTAAAAATCAGTTCCTTAGCAACTTCTTTCTACCAATATTTATCGGTTTAGATAATGTTCAAACAATCATTAAGATATATTATTCTACTGTTTTTTTTTATTTCTAGGTAGTTTCTATTGCCCCGATTGACTATGTAAGTAAATACAGAATCTAAGGAGAGCAAATTAAAGTACGTTCGACATTTATATACCACAATTTAAATGGTGAAATAAAAACGTCGAAATTATTTTTATTTTCTCTCTCAAATGAACTACCATATATTAACAGCCACTATCATTTTTACAAAATCTAAAATTTTAACTTTGTATATCCTCTCCTTTAAAGTGTTGGTTTGTAGTACCTTAATTTAATGAACAATTATTTACTATTAGATTTTATTGGACTTTGTAAAATATTAGTGATGAATTCTATAAAATTTCAAAGTGATTATCATGTCTAGCGATATTACTAAAATAATGACAACAGAGATAACAAATAAAGTTTAAATTTTTGTGAATTTTCTCTTCTAAATATGAAAAGTTTTACACAAGTTATGATTATACTGAACTACTTCATTCTTTAATTTCTTTAATAACAGTCATAAATATCATATTTAGTAGACAA